>OZ025296.1:355318902-355415227 GCA_964019185.1 Maratus speculifer
GTTAAATATATATATATATATATATATGTATGTATACATATATATACAGGGTGTCCCCCTCTCAACGGTGGCCAATGGCTAATTTCTAAACCGTTGGTCATAGACATATAGTTCCAATTGCAAAAATGCTTTAAAAAAGGCAAAGAATTGTTTTTTAAGCGATTTTGGTCAAAAAAATGTTTTACTAAAAAATTACGAAAATTAAATTTCTATACGGTCCTCCGGTCCTATAAGTGATATTTAGTAAATATTTTTCAACACTCTAGCAAGTAATACAGAAAAGGTCCCATTCATGTAACATTAAAATTGACCGAGTTATGAAACTTTAAATTTTATGACTTAAACCACTTTTCTATAGCTGAAAACGGATGAGTTCGACTGAACTTTAAGGGAACGTACACTAAGTGCTTAAAGTATTATAAAGGGAGTCGATTTCCAACGCTGTTCAAAGGCTACTTCCTAAACTATTTGTCACAGACATGTAGTTTCAATTACAAAATGTTTTAAATGAGAGATTTAACTGAAGGCGCTGTCACCGTATAAGTTTTACGGTAGTGTTAATTATAATTAATTAACTTCTAAATTGGTTATTAAAATAACTGAAGACATGAATTTCAAAATTCTCTTTATCGAAAAAATCAAATTTTGGGAATTAGCGAAAAAACTTTAAATGCATCTATTGGTTTTCATTATAAATTTTGAGACTGCATTGTTACAATAGTGGAGGTTTGTATAGACTAATAGAGAAATCAAAAAGCGATAAGTCGAGTTTTGAAATTCATATCCTCAATTGTATTTTTACGTACCGTAATTTCGGGTGTATAAGCCGCGGCTCAAACAATTCTTTTTGGACCCAGAAATCTTATTTAGTGATTGAACACAAATATTTACGGCGATCTAAGTAGCAACATTCCTTTTTAAAAAAATTCTGGGTCGAAAAAGAATTGTTTGATCCGCGGCTTATACACCCGAAATTACGGTATGTTTTATTTTGTAAGCAAATGAAGCTGATTCTTTTCGTAATTTTATGTTAAAAAGGTATGTTATTTTGATAAGCTTTTATTTTATTCGTAGTTTTCGTATGTAAATTTTCCTAGTTCAAAACATATATTCAAATTTTAACTCACTTCCAAATATCTGATTGAGGTTCAATTCCCATACTTATTTAAACCTGATGACAATGTAGTATTAATAAGATTTTAGGTGCGTTCCATTTATTTATTTTATAGGACTACATCAGATTCTATTAGGTTGAGTAATCTAATAGAGCTTTAAATATGTATCATTTTGTAACGATTTGTGACTGTTGCATTTCATAGTTTAATTTAACAAAATTTCTGTTATTTTTTTACTTATATTTTTAGCACAAATTGCATATTTTACTTTAACATGTAAATGTCAACATAAATTCAGAAACAACATTGTAAATTTTTTTTTACTCTCAATGTTTAAAGTTAAATTTTCTATCTGATGTTTATTTTTATTTCCTGTAAATTTGTAACTGACCCCTATTTTGCAGTAAAAAATATGCTTCAACTTTGAACAGCTATAACTCGGTGAATTTTGATCGCAGAGGAATGGGACTTTTTTTGTCTTACTTGTTAGAGTAGTGGTAAAAATTTTCTAAATATCACTTCTAGGACTGGGGGACCGTATAAAAACTTAATTTTCGTAATTTTTTAGTAAAACATTTTTTTGACCTAAATCGCTTAAAAAATAATTCTTTACCTTTTTTAAAGCATTTTTGCAATTGGAACTATATGTCTATGACCAACGGTTTAGAAATTAGCCATTGGCCACCGTTGAGAGGGGACACCCTGTATATATATGTATACATATATGTATAAGTATCTAGTGATTAAATTCTAATTGTGGCACAAATTGACTCTCTGCGCCTCAGATTAAAACTCATTATTGTTTTATAATATTAAATGTAACAAATTTCTTAATGACACAAAATTAATTTTTGCGAATTTCATCTAATTAAAAGATGTTTTCGATATACATATTCCTCGTTTTATCTTTTACAATGACTGTTTGTTCATGCGTTATACTCGAACTTTCTCAAATAGCATTCTCAAAGCTTTAGTTTTTAAACTGAAACTTTCCTATTGTTGTTTAGCCTGCAGTTTTCAATGAACACTTGAAAAGCGTCTACAAAGTTTGTCCTATATGCCTTTCTTACGTCGGGTAATTCTGCATAAAAAACAATTTATCTAATTTAAGGGGGGGGGATTGCCCGTCCGTCCCCTTTTTAATAAGCAAAAGAACCCCATAACTAATCAGTGATAAGTATTAACATAATGAACATACCCTCAAATTTTGAAGCAAATCGAAGAATTTTGCGTAAAAAGCTATTTATTTAATTTAAGGGATGGTATTCCCGCGTCCCCCCGTCTATACTTACCCATTAATCACTTAAAAATATTTAGGGATTCACTTTATCAAGTAGTACAAATAAAAACTAATATTTTTATCAAAGTTTGAATATAATTATGTGCAATAATAGACATGCAAATTTAATTTAATCATCTACAAATATTCTAGTTGGAGTGCTATTTAGGGTCTTTAATTGTTTGATATTCAGAGAATAATTGTCAGATGCAGCATAATTCAAACAGTAATTTTTAAAAAAATGTCATTACAGAAAGAACAAGCATATTTTTTCATCAATATTCTGATTTAATATTATTTTTATTAAATAACAAATTAATTTATAAATAATTGTTCTTAAAACAAAAATCAAATGAATAAACTTAAATCCTACAAAAAAACTAAAAGGACTCTTAAAGGACTAACTAAAACTTATTTTCAATAAATTTATATCTGCTCATCCCTATAAAATGTTAAAGTTTCATTGAAATAACAAAAGTTCCACAAAATTATTAAAAGAAGAAAATAAATGTTGTTCTACTGAAGCAAAAAATGAGCCAAAATCAATCAGTCAAAAAAGTTCAAAATATTGAAAACAAAACTTTCCATCATATTCTAATGATTATATTTGATATGAAATAATTTATTTTTATATGCAATGCAAGAAAAATTAAAATTCCATGGATATAAACTGAGCTCTTAAAAAGCTGATAAAATTAAAATACAATTTCATGAAAAAAAGTTACTTATTTTATATATACTGAAGAATATTTTAAATTGTTTAGGTGAAGTGTGTAAAAATAATCTCAAATATCAAAACATCCTGAATTGTCTTATTTAAAAAATATATCTAAAAGTTTATGCTTTCAACACAAAATTAGTTCATTTATATTATTTACCGAAAGATAGCGTCAAAACAATTCATAAAATCTAAAGTACTCGATTCAAAAAAGTTACTCGATAATCGAGTTAATTTCAGATAATGAATGATCGATAACTCAATTAAACAATCTTTAAAATTGTTCATCAGGAAACTTTCATCTCTATTAAAAATTATTGTTCTTCTAGATTCTAATGAAGATGATGCTGTAATGTAGGATGATATGCCTCAAATTTTTCTCTCGATTCGCTAGAGGGTGAATTCAAATAAAAGATTCAAGAATTTTAAGTAAAAAATCAATCATTTTTCAAAAATAAACGTTTTTTTTTTCTTTGAAATTGAAGAGGATATTTTTCTTAATTCTTGAAACAAATGTTAATATTGGTAGATGTGAGAAAATAAAAAGACAGAAGTTGAACTTTCTGTTGCAGCTGATTTAATGATCTAATTCATTCCTCATTCAAAATCAGCCACCGTGATTCATTCATGGCGCTGGCGTCTCCTTGCTTTTATGTGAACGATATGAAAGATCTCTGCAAATAAACGGCAAGTTTTTGAAATATAATGACCTATAGCAATAAACTGAAAGAACGTTTTTAGAATTCAATGTATTCTTTACTAAAATAAGTTAATGGTAAGATACGTTTCTTTTGCTTACTCTTCTACTAAAATTTCTGTATTTTGTAATAACAGCATTCTAAACTGTTAATGATTATTAACTGGTGAAAACTGTTAATTTTAGTTCGGATTTGTTCTAGATCGTCCAAAGAACAGATGCACATAAAAAGGAAAGAATAAATTTTAGAATTCCATTTATTTTCATTTATTTTCTGAGATGGGATAATCTGGGGTATGGTTAGGGTTAGGCTAAGCATTGTATGATGGAAAATTTTTTTATTTCTGGTATTAACTTTGGTATATTTTTAATTAGTTATATTTTATAATAAAATGATGAAATAATATAATTATAACACTAGGAAGAGTAATTTTAACATTGTAAAACAGTTTATTTTACATTTTGTTTCTAAATGTAGTTTAGAAAGAGAAATTAAAAAAAAAGTGTTATACGCAATAATAACATACATAAAAAACGCAGAGGAAATTAAAATAATAATAATTTTAAAAAACCTCAAGAAAAAGGAAGTCATAACATCCAAAAGGCAAAGTACTTACGAAAACAAATAATATAAATTAAAAGATAATTATTGATATGATTCATTCAAATTCAACCATCGTGATTCATTCATAGCGTTGGCGTCTGTTTGCTTCGATTTGAACTTGGCCCATATGAAAGTTTTCTGCAAGTAGACGGTAAATTTTTGAAATATAATGACCAGAGATATAATGAAAAAACGTTTTTAGAATTTAATGAACTCTTTACTAAAATAAGTTAATGTTAAGATATATTTCTTTTGCTTACTCTTCTACTAAAGTTTTTGTATTTTGTTATAAAAATATTCTAAACTGTTAATGATTATTAACTGGTGAAAACTGTTAATTTTAGTTCAGACTTGTTCTGCAACATTTAAAAGACTGATCAAAATTAATAAATAAATTTTAGAGTTGTATTTATTATGATTTGTTTTCTGGGGTATGACTAGGTTTAACCTAAGTATTGTATGATAGGCAAATTTTCTATTTCTGTATTAACTTTCGTATATGGTTAATGCTTTATATTTTATAATTAAATATAAAATATATATATATATATATATAACACTAGTAGGTGTGTAATTTTAACTCTGAAAAACAATTTATTTTATGTTTTATTTTCTAAATTAAGTTTAAAAAAGACAAGATTGATTTTTTTTTTCAAGTGTTATAAAGGATAATAACAAATATAAAAACCACAAAAAATTGAACAAGAAAATACAGAACATCCAAATTACAAAGAGATTGTGAAAACAGACAATATAAAAAATTCAATTTTAAAGAAACCAAGCAAGGTTCATGAATGGAAGTTAAGTACTAATTCAAAAAGTTAGACATTATTTCTTTAATTTAATTAATATGTTAGAAATATTTTTTATGGATTTGTACAATCGTGGAAAAAAGTAAACACCCTCTACTAACTTCACACAAATTATTGTAGAAGAAAGTTATTGATGCCAAAGAATTTGAAATAAAGTCTACTTTTAAATGGTGCATATAAAATTTGCTTAGGGGCTCTGTCCTCGCTCAAGGAAATGCTTGCAAGCTAATGCTATTCTTATGGGGAAGCATTTTTCTAATAACTCTTTCGCATTTTCACATTTTTTAATAATTTCTATTTTTTTGCATTGGAAAGCTGAGGTGCTTGCCGATTGCGCACCTTTTTTACTTTTCCGATTTTGGTTGCAAATATGATTTTTTAAAAGCACTTTCAGTTTTGAAACCGGTTTTAAAAGTGAAACTAACTTTGTAAAAAATATCTACAACCAAAATCGAAAAAGTAAAAAAGGTGCACTATCGGCATGCACCTCAGCTATCCAATGCAAAAAAAAAAAAAAAAAAAAAAAAAAAAAAATTATTCAAAAATGTCAAAATGCAAAAGAGTTATTAGAAAAATGCTTCCCATAGGAATAGCATTAGCTCGCGAGCGTTACCTCGAGAGAAGACAAGGGCCTTAAGAAGGATATACATATTTAAACAAATTCTAACTTTGTTTTTTTTCTATAGAAATACCAAGTTCTGACTGCATAAATGAACTCGGCATTCTCCAGTAAGTTTAAAAACAAATTTTCATGCAATTCATATTATATAGGTTTCTGAGAAATTATTTATTTTAAAACAACTGTATTTTAGAGGTAGAATCCAAATTGAAGCTTAGTACTTGATTGTCAATCGATAGTGCCCCCTTCTTAATCAAGGCACCTTAGGCAGCACTCAAGCAATCACCAAAGACTACCAGTTTATAGGATAGCATAAGAAGTTTTGGTACTACTTTGTTTTCTTTTCGACCAAAAAACTATTATCAAACTGTAACATTAAATGCCAATAATGGATGATCATGAATGTCTAATTCAATGACATTAAAATATGATACACGTGTTTAAAACGTCATTAAGTAATTTTTACAGTCAATGATCGATAAACTGCACATCCATAATCAGCAGTTTTATATAATTCTCATTACTTTATGAATGTAAACAGTAAAATAAACAGTTAAGAAAATTAACAAATTTGTGATCCAAAAATCATTTTTTAAATAAATAATAAAGAAATTGAAAAAAAAAAAACATGATAAAACATCTACTTTTTTTAAGTATAACTCTTTTATTTTATTAACAATAAAAAGCAAACTGTATTAGGGAACATATATAGTTATTCTTAAATGCGCACATATCAATTTTTTTAATAAAATAACTTTTAAAAGGAAATTTTTGAGATAACTTATTAAATTAATTCATTTTAGGATTCACATTTACTTTTTTATACTATACTGATTATAGCATTAAAATGCTATCTAGGAATAATAAAACGACATATAATCCATAATACTCTATAATCCACTATATTCCACACATCCTTTGGCCCAACTTCTGTGGATCATAGAACTTTGACTATATTTGTGTTTTTATTAATATTCTACTAATTATTTTTTTTCTGTTATTTAAAATAAAAGTTATATCAATAAATATAATATGGCGATATGTATAATTTGGTGAAATTGGTCAACGGAGTAACTAAGTAGTACTGAAGTTTTAACATATCTAGTCATTTCTATCATGGATGACACCTTAAAGAATCATTTTGGATTTTTTAAGCATACTAATTGGAAAATTATTTGGAAGAAAATCTTTTTATTTTGGATTTCCCTCAAGCAGGGTTTAATAAATCTAAATCCATTAAAAACTTTAGGTTGCAATTTACTATAATGTTTTCAAATAATAATTTCATAATTCATATCATAAAATTATAAAAAATGAAAATTCAAGATGTTTATGTTTTGATGACTTAGTATTAGCGCTATATAAAAAATTAGCACAATAGTTGTATAGTTTCAGAAGATATTAATTAAAATATGAAAATGTAATTTAACATCAAAAGCACTAAATTTTGAATGCTTATAATTAAAAAACTTATGATTCATGCTTGATCTATAGGAATCCGGTGCATATAAAATGCATCAAATGTGTCATTAAAATAAATGTAATAGTCTGGTTTTAAAACTTCTCAAATATATATATATATATATATATATATATATATATATATATAGGTTTTATGGCCCACCGGATCTTGTTGTATAAGAAGGTGGGTTAATAGCCTTTAATTACTTCAGACTTGTTTGAACTTTGTTTAGTTCATGAATAAAAATGCCTATGACAGACAGACATAAGAATGATCTTTTAATGGTTCTGTTTTTATTTTTTAAATACATATAATATCATAAGATTTCATCTGACTGGTTTTCTATTTATAACTCTCATTATATACTTAATTCCTATTTGTTTATATATAAAAACATATTATATACGCACACATAAATAAATTATTGTATACTTAAATGTTTTTATTATTTTATATATTTATTAAAAATGTGAAATTAGAAGATAATTTTATATTGCAAATGTTTAGATGTGTATATAATATTGCAACACAGTAAAACGTGTAAAAGGGGAATCGTTTTATAAAAATCCAAAATTTCCTGTTTCAAATGGAAGAATTTCAAAGTACCAACGAAACAAACAAAAGATCGTATTTAGATAGAGTATCTTAAAAATATAAATGATTACACTTGTTTTAATGGAAGTCTAAAATAGTTTTTACCCCTGTCTCCTTGCAAATCACATCTTGACAAGATTGACTGTGTGTTTGCTTGGGTATAAAAGTATTTCGAGTAAATTTAAGTATATCTTTATTTCATTTCTTAATTTTGAAAAATAGTATGCATAAAATGAAGTTAGATTTATCTAAATAACTGTAGCTAGTAATACAATGAAATTACATGATGATATACCAAAGATTTTACAAACACTATGATCTAAAAAACTTAGCCCATACTGAAACGCTAAATTTATTTTAGTCAAGATTTGCACAATATAAACATTTGCTTACATTAAAGTTTGGATTAAATGATTAAGTTTAACCCTAGAACTACCAAAAATATTACTCAAGTTTTATAAAAATGTTATATGTCAGAAGAGAAATAACTTGAAATAGCTCAAGTAACTTTAAGAATTTAAGTATATCCATTTCATTTCTTAATTTAAAGAATAGCATGTATAAAATAAAGTAAGATTTATCTCCGTAATTGTTGCTAATAATACAACAAAGTTACATGATGATATACCACAGATTTTACAACACACTGAAATTTTGAAAACATTAAATAATTTGTCAGTTTCATGTTCCGCCGTTTTTCGTGCACTATTTGACCTCAACAGTTCCTTCCGATATCTGGTCGTGAACTTCCAGGATGCTATTTTTTTTAACCAATTTATTTGTGACTGATTAACACTTAAAAAAATATTGGGATGTTAAAAAAATAATGTTGGTTTCTGTTATTTTACTTCAAAAACAATTTATTTTAGGTGGTTTGAAACAGTTTTAGAGCATTCTCCAAATTCAGTGGTTAGTAGGGTAACATCCCCAGTAAATAGCAGGCACCAGTGATTGGCACATCCTACAAAATTTCCTAAAATAAGATTTATATCCAGTCTTTTAAAAATGCAAGACCATATACCAGTTATACGCTTCTTTAAAGATTATAACTTTGATTTATGCTGCTAGATGACAATAGGCCTAGGAAAGAGAAACAATTATGGCTTGTCTCAAATTAGCTATTTTTGTATCAAATGCTTCTTTTCTGGCTTGTTTCAATTAATTATCATCTGATTTATAATATATTTTAAATTTTAATTGACAACAGTTTTGTTTAGTGGAAATGGGTTACTTTAATTGTGTAAAAGTATTTTTATATGAATTTCTGAATTAATGGTAGATGCCAATTAATGGTGCTTCAGCTTTGTTAGTTCCAAGTAATAGGCACCTGTGCCAATTACAAGGGAATCGCAAGATTGAGATTAAATCACATATTTTGGCAGTACGTATAAAGTTATAAACTAATTTTGTTTAGAAATTGTTTTTATTTGAAAATATGAATTATTATCTGTAATTGGAATCCATTAAAGCTTCATATGACAATTACTGGGCTCAGCATGACAGTTACTGGGTATTAATATAAATATATTGTACTAGAAGATAGCCCGTCAAAATGACGTGTTTGCATTTTTAAAGGATGATAAAAAATTACAACAACTGTGGTCAATCCTAGCCACTCTAGGCTGAAACAATTTTGATAAATACAGCGATTAAACTTAGAAAGGGAAAAATCTAACAAAAAAAAAAGAAAGAATGAAAATTTCAACAGAAATTTGCATTTAAAACTATAGCATAACTATCTGGTAGATGAGGGTGGGGATTACAATGAAATTTAAAACGCATCCGCGGTTTGTTTAAATAAAAAGTTTTAATTAAATAGTGTTTTTGAAATCGTGAAAATATTTCAAAGCGAAGTAAAATCTAGTGACGTCATTTACAGCTCGCACTGTAAATCTTACCATTGAGAACGCTCCATTACGATTATGGAACGGTTTCATTGGTCAGAAAATAGATTGTGCTGGCAAGATCTGCACAAATTTAGCATAGCTGTTGGGTGCACCTATACCCCGGGTTCATTCAATAATAAAAACCCAAATAATGATATCTTGTAAGGGCCTATAATTTTAACAGGTCTTGGTGATCGCATTGGCCTAGTCGGGTAATAGACAACTCCGAAAATATAAAGTTAATGGGGTTGTCATTAAAAGAGAAAAAAAAACATCTGGGTATTGCGTTGTGTCAGTTTTAGATGATTACCCACCTATGGCCCAATTGATTAGCTAAACGAGAAAAAAAAAGAAAAAAAAAGTAAAACTTAAAATATATTAAAGTTAGAGTTTTCCATACTTAGCTAGCCAACCCCACAAGATATCCCTAGTCACTAATTATCCTCATACTGCAAAATAAGTAGAATTTTACGAAATAAACAAACATGTTTAACTACTGAAAAGGAAAGAAAAAAAGTTTAAGAATTAAAAGAAAGTTTCCACAAATGACAACTAGAGGTTCTACTAAATATAATTCATTTATTGAATATAATTATAGGAATAAAACATTTACAAAAAAGTGAATCAGAAAATAGTACCATTAATTGCAAGTTAATAAAAGGAATATTAAAAAAAAAATTGACAAAGTTCCCTGGGCAGCGTACTAACTAAATTACACATCAATCGTAGGTATGTATATACATATTAAAGAACATTATATATATCGAAATAAGTGTACCTGGTACTCCACTGACCATCTGAACATCCCAGTTTCTGGGCCTGGAGATTATCCATACGAGGACACGTAAAAAATATCGTCACACAAATGGAAGCTCTCTTCTCTGCATCTGACTTAATTTCTGAGTTTTTTTTTACAAGGAAAATTCTCTGGGAGCTCCAAAATTTGCATACGCGACCTGACTGGTGGAAGAAAATTATCATACACCTCATAATTCCATGCACCAGCCAATCGCCTCTCCTCGTAACACTCTTACGTGCAGCCAGGAGACCAAAGGCCCCCCCCCCTTAGATTTCGGGGCCCATCAACCCTCGTACCTCCCACGAGACAGGCTGGGCCCCACACATCGCGAATACATAGCCATAAAACATTGGTGTCATAAAAGAGCTACTTTTCTTTGTTCACCCTGTCCGAGTACTGCTTTTATGACTTTTTAGTACCAACGGTCAAAAATGCATACGCTGTACTCTTCAATTAAAACTTCCTCTTAGCCATTCGTTTGCCTGGGAAAAACTTAATCCATTGTTATTCATCAACACAGATACATACTACTGCCCTTGTAGGAACCTAGCTGATACAATCATACTGTAAATTTAAAGGCACTTGCATTAAAAATATTCAAATAATAACAATAATAATAAAAATATATATATATATACAATAAAACATCAGAATATCTATATACAATTAGTCTTTTACTCTTAAAATATTCTAAAATGTTGGAATCTCACCAACATTACTATTCTGAGATATTTCTTGTACCGAGTTATAACATTCAATGCCTAAATTATAAATATCAGGTTCAAAAAGGACCATACTGTTTTCCTCTATAAAATCAGGACATATTAAAGGAACAATTTTTTCTTGCCCTGAGGCAATATAAATTTTGTTTGCTAATTTTACCCAAATCTTGCTTTTTGTACACTCCTTTTCAGTATTTACCCTTTCTACTTCTTCCGTAATTATAATATTTATATCCTGTACTGGTAATTTTTTTTTATTATGGTTGAGTGGTATTTTCACATTTTTAAATTTTAACAAATTTTTTTCTATGTCAATTACCATTTGATTTGCTTTTAAGTAATCATATCCCAGCAACATATTATAAGATGCCTTAAAATTATTTTCTGTTACATAAAAAGTCCCAGAAGTGAAGGCATTCTGTAATTTAAATGATAATTGTATACAATGTGTAAATGGAATAGTTGTACCACTAAAAGATTGTATTCTAATTCCGTGTCCCAAATATTTAAATTTCACGTTATTTTCCTTTATTTTTCCAAATAAATCTGCTGAAATTAACGAAACTGCTCCGGCCGTGTCTAACAAGGCTGCAACATTTATTCCTTTAATATCAAAATTGATAATTGGTACATTTTCTACTTCTCTATCACTAACACTCGCTATAACCTTCGTATTATGGGATCTGAGGATAAATTCCTTTTCCCCATTCCTAATATCCCCAGACCCCCCTATATGTTTCCCGAACGTTGCTTATTTCCCGTTATCTTCCGCCCCTCTGTTTTATTTGTTGTATTATTATCTCGATTCGCATTTCTATAATTTCCCTGTGAATTTATTTGCCCTTGATTTTGTGGGTGATATTCCTGACCATTCGGATAATTCCGGCCGTAATTATAATTAGGATGTATATTTCCTCCACTATAATTACCATAACCTGAAGGCTGTACGTGAGGAAGATAATTATACTGATAATTTTGACGCATAGGCAATGGAGGAGGAAACGGTGGTGGGGGGAAACTCCAATTCCCCACACTTCCGTACCCTTGAAAATTAACAGACTCATTATTAAGGCTTGCAAATCCCTGCATATTTTGTGCATGCGTTGGGAAATTCGATGGAATGTCATTATTCCGATACTGTCTTTTATTATTTACATTATACCGGCATTCGTCAGTTTCATGGTTTCGTAAATTACATATATTACAATACTTTGTGTTTCGCGAATTGCTTTGCCATTTTTCAGTAGGTTTATTTTTTAATTTTTTTAATTCTGCTATCAACTGTCTTAACTTCTTTTCTTGTTTTTCATTTTGTCTTAATAATGACTCGCAAAATTCCGTTGTACTCGTACCTATCGCATTTAACTCCTCAAACTTAACTGACGCAAACGCCTCTTCCACTGTTAAAGCAATTTCGGTTGCTTCCTTATATTTATCGATAGCTCTTTTCCTTATTTCCAAAGCAATATCTGGTTTAATAGATTCTAAAAATCGATGTAATTTCATTAAATCAAATAATTTTCGCGCATCTGCCTTATTAGAAAGACCCGAAATGTCAAAGAATTTTGCTGCTACCAGATTAAAACGTACAATATAATCAGACATACTTTCCGCTGGTTTTTGTTGAATTTTTGAAAAATCATTATGTGATTCAGCAAAAGTTTTTTTTGTATGAAACGTCTGAAGCACTTTTTCTTTAAATTTAATATAATCGGTTTCCGAATTCAACTCTACATCCGTTTGTAACCTTTCCCGTGCCGTTCCGACAAATTTTGAACGTAAAATTATTAATTTAACCTCATTAGGAAAATTTGTCTCGGCCGCAGCTCGATCAAACTCCTGAATAAAATAATTTATATTACATTCTTTTTTCCCATCATATGGTACGATCACATTCAATAAATTATCGGTATTTGCCTTCTCTTTAGCCATGTTTTTTGTATTTGTTGAATCCTTCAACTTACTTTCTGCAAGCCTTGTACGAGTTTCAATAATGAAATTATTAAATTCGGAACTCTTACGCCTTTTATTTCTGGGTTTATTTCCCATGCGCTACCATTATCTTAAATAAATTGAGTGTAGGATTGCCCAATTTAAAAATAATTGTTAATAATATGAAATATAATAGAAAACAAATATAAAATGTAAGGAAATAGAAATACAGAATTGAAAACCAAAAAAGCACTTAGGAAAAAAGAGAAATAATCCACATAACTGTTTTAATTTCCCCCAAAAAAATATTTCTTCTAAGAAATACAAGAAAAGAAAAATTATCTTAATATATATATAAAATTGTTCATCACTTGAACACACTCACCTACACCTATCTGTATATAAATAGCAAACAAAATTTTTTTTAATTAATTAATTTTAATATTATTATTATTATTATTATTGTTGTATATTGTACTTAAAAAAAAATTCTTATCAAAAACACTCTTACTTTTTTTTTCAGTTACTTTGATGAATCGAGGAAAAAAATATTGTTAATATATACATATATATATATTTTTTTTAAATTTACATATATAGATATTTCATCCTTTCATCATAATAGTATCCCTCTAATATTATTTCTTATTTCATATATATAATGCACAATTACCAATCAGAAACATTATCATTACAATTCCACTCAGTATTTAACATTATTCTACTTGAGTTAAATAAAGATACCATATACATAATAATCAATACTCTTTAACACTTATTATCATTTGTCATGACTGAACCTTGTTATAAAAATGTGCCAATCTTTGTTGTGCTCACAGGAGAACTTTGTCATTAAAACCACACCAGATATATATATAAAATGAAAAAAACAACACTACCTGCATAGTAATTTAGACCTAACTCTCCGTTAAAATTAGCATACTTAAAGTATATAAAAAGATATAAATTGATTAAATAATAAAGAAATATATATTGCTAATTTAATTAAGTTACCCAAAATATAATTAATAACCACACGTTCTCAAAGAAAGAGGTCACGGTACCACCTAAACTCCGGGGGGCTTATGCTGGCAAGATCTGCACAAATTTAGCATAGGTGTTGGGTGCACCTATACCCCGGGTTCATTCAATAATAAAAACCCAAATAATGATATCTTGTAAGGGCCTATAATTTTAACAGGTCTTGGTGATCGCATTGGCCTAGTCGGGTAATAGACAACTCCGAAAATATAAAGTTAATCGGGTTGTTATTAAAAGAGAAAAAAAAACATCTGGGTATTGCGTTGTGTCTGTTTTAGACGATTACCCCACCTATGGCCCAATTGATTAGCTAAACGAGAAAAAAAAGAAAAAAAAAGTAAAACTTAAAATATATTAAAGTTAGAGTTCTCCATACTTAGCTAGCCAACCCCACAAGATATCCCTAGTCACTAATTATCCTCATACTGCAAAATAAGTAGAATTTTACGAAATAAACAAACATGTTTAACTACTGAAAAGGAAAGAAAAAAAAATTAAGAATTAAAAGAAAGTTTCCACAAATGACAACTAGAGGTTCTACTAAATATAATTCATTTATTGAATATAATTATAGGAATAAAACATTTACAAAAAGTGAATCAGAAAATAGTACCATTAATTGCAAGTTAATAAAAGGAATATTTAAAAAAAATTGACAAAGTTCCCTGGGCAGCGTACTAACTAAATTACACATCAATCGTAGGTATGTATATACATATTAAAGAACATTATATATATCGAAATAAGTGTACCTGGTACTGCACTGACCATCTGAACATCCCAGTTTCTGGGCCTGGAGAGTATCCATACAAGGACACATAAAAAAATATCGTCACACAAATGGAAGCTCTCTTCTCTGCATCTGACTTAATTTCTGAGTTTTTTTACAAGTAAAATTCTCTGGGAGCGCCAAAATTTGCATACGCGACCTGACTGGTGGAAGGAAATTATCATACACCTCATATATCATACCCTCTCCATGCACCAGCCAATCGCCTCTCCTCGTAACACTCCTACGTGCAGCCAGGAGACCAAAGGCCCCCCCCCCCTTAGATTTCGGGGCCCATCAACCCTCGTACCTCCCACGAGACAGGCTGGGCCCCACACATCGCGAATACATAGCCATAAAACATTGGTGCCATAAAAGAGCTACTTTTCTTTGTACACCCTGTCCGAGTACTGCTTTTATGTCTTTTTAGTACCAACGGTCATAAATCCATACGCTGTACCCTTCAATTAAAACTTCCTTTTAGCCATTCGTTTGCCTGGGAAAAACTTAATCCATTGTTATTCATCAACACAGATACATACTACTGCCCTTGTAGGAACCTAGCTGATACAATCATACTGTAAATTTAAAGCACTTGCATTCAAAATATTCAAATAATAACAATAATAATAAAAAAAAATATATATACAATAAAACATCAGAATATCTATATACAATTAGTCTTTTACTCTTAAAAGATCCTAAAATGTTGGAATCTCACCAACAGATTGCCTTTAAAATCAGAGGTAACTTTTCACAATGATTTTTATAGATTTGAAATTCTCAAGAGTCATTCACGGATGTAAAGAAAAAAAATTAAAGCAACCCGAATATAAAAATTTTTAACAATATTGCATTTAAAACGCACCTTCGCTTTCCTTTAATAAAAAGTTTTAATTAAATATACACTGTAAAATTTTGACTCATTTGCTATAGCGTCACTCCACTGCTTTTATAGAAAACGGTTATTTTACTGTGTTATGGAGCATTCTCATTGGTCATAAAAGAGATATTATATAAAAGCTGTGGAGTGCCGCTGCAACAAATGAGTCAAATTTTTTACAGTGTACTTTTTGAAATCGTGGAAAGATTTCAAAGCGAAGTAAAATGTAGTGACGTCATTTCCAGCTCCCTCTGTAAATCTGACCAATGAGAACGCTCCATTACGACTATGAAACGTTTTCTTTGGTGAATGAGTTTTTTTTCTCGCGGATAGGTTGACCCCGGAATTGTTATACACGGAGGGGTTTTATATATATAATTGTTTTTAAGTGTTTACATTTCAGACTAATATACTGATTTCTTACTCTCAAAAACCTGAAATTTTTCATCTTCATCTACAGTAAATTTATTTAAAGGGATTAAACCCGAATTCTTGTATTCTAAAGAAGCACTGATGAATGCAATATATGCTGCAGATACTGAAAACATGAGCGGTCAGGAGTGCAGAAATGTTTTTACTCCTAACATTTCTCTCAATCCATATGAAAATTTTCCGAAGTTTTGCAATATGTTATAAGCTTAGAGTCGCGAGAAGGATATTTCTATTTATAGCGGAATTTTTTATGTTTTAGAAAATTATGTAATTTATTGTTAAATTGAAATCAAACTTAAATTTACATGCATAATTCCTCCAGATCCTAGATCGCTGGATTGGACATATTCTATAGCCTCTTATTTTGGATATGAAGATCTGGAAAATTTAGAAACTGTAATTTAGAAGATTCAAAATCTGTTTAAAAAATAATACATAATAATTTAATAGATAGTGACAATATCAATTTGGGTCTTTGAGAAAAGAAATAAAAAAAGGAAACAAATTTGTTGAAAGAACATTTTTATGCAGTTTATGATAAACATTATTATATAGATCATATTATTGATTTAAATTGTGCAGAATCTACTGTTAAATGTTTACGAGAAAAAAGTGAAAACATACATTTGGGTCAAAGGTCACACATATCAAAGTCAGCAAATGTAGAGAATAATTTCATTTTTTATGATCCATTGGAATTATCAGGCAGTTTTTTCTCTGGAATCATCCATTATTTGAAAAATAAAGATTGGATACTGACAGATAAAACAGCATTAAATTCTATATTACTATTTTTCCATTTAACATTTCAAATTATGTTTTTATTTTATATTTGGAAATACTATTTTAAAACTGTTTTAAACAAGTCTAAAACATTTATTTCCAACATCCAGATGTGTGTTTTAGCATTAATTTATTTATGTGATGTTTAATATTTTCAGAATAAATTCTTATAATTAATATCATCAATCTATGCTATCTTACAACCAAACTTTTCTGCCTATAGTATGTTATAATTATTATTTTCTATCATATGTTTCACAAAGTCATGGAATTTTTCATATATGTACTACCTAAAAATTCAAAATATAAAGTTGTTTTCTTATATAAACATGTGCCAATTACTGGATCACAGGGTGTCATACTTTGTTGCTCTAGATGCCAATTACTGGTGATTACAGCAACTTATTATAAATATAAAAAAAAATACTTTTTGAAATATTTTTGGTTTTAGGGGGCAAAATAGATGCACAGACATGTATTTTTTGATTTTAAAATATTTGTAAGTAAATATTTTGTTTCTTGGTACTACATGTCGTTTAATGGATTATTATTCTGTTTTGAGAAATACTTTTGCTACCATTTACATGTAGTAATATTAGTATATGTCTATGCATTTATTATATGACATCGTTTATTGTAGGCATTTAGTAATAGTAATAATTATTATTTGCTTAAATCTATTTTCGCTCTTTGCGATTCTTTTATTTTAAGCATATATTTCAGTCTTTAAATTTAAAATAAAAGTTACTTTCCAGAAAAAATCATGTGTAAAAGATGCACAAAAAAGTATTATAAAGTTGTAATACCAGTTAAATCTTATTGTAATACAATATTTTCTAATCATTTCCAAAAATTTTTCCTTAGTCTACTGTCATGTGAATGTTAATTGAATAGTACGCAAAACAAAATCATTCGTTATCTCTAAGACAGTGAAATACTCGTTGAACAATAATTAATTTATTTGGCTAGCTAGTGTTAATGTTATTAATGTAAAAGTAATTTTTTCTAAAAATTAAAAAAAAAATCCACCCGAAAGGGTTGAACGGGAAATTCACAAGTCGTAATTGTGTTTATTTCACATGATTGAGACGTTTTTCTGCGGGAGGGATTTTTGCAACTCTGGAATGAGCACTTTGAAATTCCGGAGAGATAAAATCATTTCTAGGCGTTTCATACGCATAAAATCCCAAATGTTCTGAAGAGACATTTCGATGCTTCGAGGGGGGCTTCCCATAAATTTTAATCTGTTATGCAATCAGTGTAAAAACTACTTCCGATGTTTATATGTTTATAGATGTTCCGTTGTTTGTTTGGTATTATTTTAAATTTGTAGTAAAATTACAAATTTTCCCTTATTTCTATAATTGCCTTAAATGTTTCATACAATGGGGAGAAACAAAATTACAACACTATCCTTCTATAGTAAAAAAAAACTAGCCTTAAAAGGAATGACTCCTGGAATGATGCTGATGTGGAAGATTTCCGGAACTAACGAATCCGGGTTGTCCACTCCTTCCATGAGTCGAATAGACCAATCAGGAAAGGGCTCCGTCTATGCATCGCCGTATGGGTTACCATTAAGAGAGGAAAGGTTACCATCGCCAACAATCGCCAAGTTTGTCGCCAACTTGGCGATATATCGCCAAATTTGGCGACCAAAATTAGTTGTTAAAAGTGACGCCAACTTGGCGATAACTGTAATATTTCGCCAAATTTTTAATTTCTTTACAACACCAGTCGTTTGATACATCAATTGAGAGGTTTGCAACTGCTTATTCATATAATGGATGTCTTGTGTGTTATCCCCCATTCTGCTCCCCAGGGGGGACACATTTTTAATTTCTTTACAACAGCAGTCGTGTTACACAAGATTTGAAAGGTCTGCAACTGCTTATTCATATTATGGATGTCTTGTGTGTCACCCTCACACTCTGCTCTGCCCAGGGGGGGGTCACATTTTTAATTTCTTTACAACACCAGTTGTGTGACACATCATTTGAAAGGTATGCAACTGCTTATTCATATTATGGATGTGTTGTGTGTCATCCCCCACTCTGCCCCCCAGGGGGGCACATTTTTAATTTTTTTACAACACCAATTGTGTGACACATCATTTGAGAGGTCTGCAACTGCTTATTCATATTATGGATATCTTGTGTGTAACCCCCCCTCTGCCCTCAGAGGGGGCGCATTTTGTAATTTCTTTACAACACCAATTGTGTGACACATCATTTGAAAAGTCTGCAACTGTTTATTCATTTTATGGATGTCTTTTGTGTCGCCTCTCACTCTGCCCCCCCCAGGGGGGCACATTTTTAATTTCTTTACAACACCAGTCGTGTGACACATCATTTGAAAGGTCTGCAACTGCTTATTCATACCATGGGGTATTGGCGAGCGCAGCAAGCAGGGGGTAGCCAATAATTTGGAATCGCGAAGCGATTACGCGGGGGGTTGGCGAGCATAGCGAGCAGGGGCACGGGGCCCCCCTAGTATAAGTACATAAAAATATCTGCCCTTCGAAATCCACTATTTAAAAATGGATGTGGTTGAAAAAATTTAATGACAAAAATTGCCATTATTATATAAAATCCCAGGTGAACGTCAAAACCTTCCAATATCCCTCTGCTCTTTCCGTAAATACCAACGAGACTCGAAATAAAAGAATTCAAGCGAGAAAGAAAATTGATTAATGGAAATATTCTTCAGATTTATCTTGAGATCTCTCTACATCGAATAGCCAGCCTTGACAAAAAATCTGTAGGATTAAAAAATATACGTATCAAAGTTTTCTGTAGCAAAAAAAAAAAAAAAAAAAAAAAAATCTGCATTTTTAAATGGGTCAACAAATTTTTAAGCGCCAGTTTCTTATTTCTCGCTCAATGATTAACGGACACTCTCTAGGAGATGAAAATGCATCATCAGCATGTTTTACAATAGAAGATACTAAATAATATTCAGATTTCTTAAGAGGCTACTTCAGTCAAATAAAAAAAAACTCGTTCGCTAATGCTAATTTTAAGGAAGAAATTCATAAATATGTTTCAGTTGAATTTTAGTGCTTTTAAATAATTTTTTTCCATTGAATAGCTGAGATCGATCTCTACAATGACGTTTATTACTTTTTCGATTTTGATTGCAAATATTTTTAATGCGGACACTTTCACTTTCGGAATCAGTTTGGAAAGTGAAAGCATCCTCTTAAAAAATATCTGCAATCAAAATCGACAAAGTGAAAAACGGCATGCATACAGATCGATCTCAGCTATTCAATTAATAAAAAATGATTTAAAAGTACTGAAATGCAACCAAGATACCTTTATAAATGTTTTCCATACTATTAGCATTAGCGAAGGGTCTTTTCATTTGACTGAAATTGCCTGTTAAGGTATATTAAAAGAAGTAATAAAAGTTCACAAATAACCACTTCCAGAAGAGAGTTACTTTTTTAAATTTCAGGTAACACATTACATTATAATATTGTTTGATATAAAATTATGAAATGAAAAATGATAAGGATGTCGAAACTCAATCTGTGTGATGTTATTGCATATGCATGAACTGGTCTTTTCCCTTAACTGTCAGCGCCAGTTGGACCCATCAAAGCCCATTTCCATCTTTGCAGGAAAACTTGTATACTTACTCTTCGAAACCGTCAAATGTTTCCATTTACGGGATGATTCCATATTCTCCGAAAACCTGCCAAGAAGGAAACACGGTTGCAAAATGTTCCATTTTAGAGAGGTTTCAAGTTTTAGGAACTATATAGTACTAGCAGTCTTTGCCCACTACTCTGGTTGGTTTCTCTAAAGAAATCCTGAATTAGACAAAATACATCTTGCAAAAATTAGAAAAAATATTCTTAATATCTAATCAAACATCTATAATTGCTGTCTTATTAATATAATCTTTCATTATCCTGGTCAAAGTCGATGTTGTCGACATAATAGACAAAATAGCTCTAAAATAATTGAAGTACCTATGTTTAACTATTTTTTTAGTGTCCTATCTTGAATTTCTCGCTTCTACCTAAACTTGATGCTGAGAAATGGCGAAATACCTCAGAAACGCTGGAGGAATATAATTTTAAATAATGGTCAGAGAACTTTCCAATGATATATCACATGAGGGATGAAAGCTAAATTTAGAAAATTGTCCCTCCCCCCAGATTTCCAACTATCACGTCTCAGCAGTATGAAACATTCCCCTCCCTTTAAAATTTTCAAACATAATGACTAATGTTCATTAGAGGGCACCATTATAAAAATCTGATCTGTAACGATAGATCAATACAATTGCAAATTTTTTCTTGAAAACTGCTCTTTGGCGGGGGGGGGGGGGGGCTGAGAGAAACTGAGGTGATGGAAGAAAAGTTCATAATATGAAAGAACGGGCCGAGGGCTTTCCGATTTTTTTTTTTTTTTTGAGTAATACTGATTTTCCTTATTTCTAAGATAGATCACTTTCACAGATTCCATTACAATATATTTAAATTCTTCACAGGTACACTACAGAGAGAAAACGTTATAACAGTTTTAGATGATACAGTTAAAACGGAATATGTTTATGATGGAAATATGCCTTCAACAGAAAAGTTTATAGCCTAGGCAAAAGATGCAACTTTAAATTATTCCGTTTAAGATTATACCATTCAACAACTGTCTAAAATCGAATTTTTCATGGTTTCTTTGTGATTACTATTTAGCAGTTTTGAATGCTGTTGATTGTGCGATTCATAAGCTCAGATACTCCCGTTAAGGAGGATGGTATCCACGATATCCACTTGGGAATGCCACTGATTACATTATTTATATACATTATAAATTGTATTAAATGCCGCAGAATGTTTCAACAATAAGCATTAACATTAGATAATATAAAATTTGTAATCCGGAGAATTTTTTACTAAACACAGTTGCATATTAAAATTCCATCGCCACAAAAACAATTTATTATCTCTCTATTCTTTGTAAAATGTATATTCGTTCCTTTATAATTTAGATAGAACTAGTTATAGAAGATCTTTAGATGAAATTATCTCCTTAAATTTTCCTTATATTGTATTTATAATAAGTTATTTATTATTAAGATGTTGCTATTTATTTTATTTACAATTTAATCTTTATACTGTTAGGAAAGGCATTTGACACACCTTTGATTACGCTGATTTCAGATAATTGAGATTCTACTGCAGTTTTCAATACTATGGTGCGAATTTCATTACAACTTTTTTCTATATTGACAATAAATTTTCGTGATAAGTTTATTTAATTTTTTTAAGGAAATATAAAAGCTGATATTAATTTATTTTATTTTATTGCAGATACATAAAACCGTTAATCTAACACATCACTTCACTCATAATATCTTCAATGTTTAAAACAAATGCAGCAAAATATTTCTTATCAGAACTTTTTGAAAAAAAGCAGCGTCTAACTCACAGCCTGGAAAACCTTTTATTTGTGAGCTATGAACGAATTTCTCCTAAAACAGCCTTTTTGTGTGATGTATGCAACAAGGAATTCTTTTACAAGTGCCATTTAAACAGACATCTGTTAACTCATACTGGTGAAAAACCTTTTGTATGTGAGCTATGCAACAAGAAATTCTATCAAAAGGGAGATTTAAGGAGCCATCTGTTAACTCATACTGGTGAGAAACCTTTTGAATGTGAGGTATGCATCAAAAAATTCACTCATAAGGGCAATTTAAGAAGCCATCTGTTAACTCATACTGGTGAGAAACCGTTTGTGTGTGACGTATGCAACAAGAAATTCTCTCAAAAGAGCGGTTTAAGCAGCCATCTGTTAAGTCATACTGGTGAGAAGCCTTTTGAATGTGAGATATGCAAGAAAAAATTCTCACAAAAGAGCAGTTTAAGCAGCCATCAGTTAACTCATAATGGTGACAAACCGTTTGCGTGTGACGTATGCAACAAGAAATTCTCACTTAAGAGCAGTTTAAGCAGCCATCTGTTAACTCATAGTGGTGACAAACCGTTTGCGTGTGAGGTATGCAACAAGAAATTTTCTGTAAAGAGTAATTTAAGCAGTCATATGCTTACTCATACTGGTGAGAAACCTTTTGAATGTGAGGTATGCAACAAGAAATTCTCCCAAAAGATTCATTTAAGCACCCATCTGTTAACTCATAGTGGTGACAAACCGTTTGCGTGTGAGGTATGCAACAAGAAATTTTCTGTAAAGGGTAATTTAAGCAGTCATATGCTAACTCATACTGGTGAGAAACCTTTTGAATGTGAGGTATGCAACAAGAAATTCTCTCAAAAGAGTAGTTTAAAGACCCATCTCTTAATTCATACTGAAGGTAAATCTTTTCTTTGTGAGATATGCAACAAGAGATTCTCTCAAAAGGGCTATTTCAACAGCCATCTGTTAATTCATACTGCTGATAAATCTTTTGTTTGTGAGGTATGCAACAAGACATTCTCACAAAAGTGCAATTTAAGCAGTCATATGCTAACTCATACTGGTGAGAAACCTTTTGAATGTGAGGTATGCAACAAGAAATTTACTCGGAAGTATGCTTTAAGCAAACATCTTTTAATTCATTCTAAGGAGAAATCTTTTCTGTGAAATATGTATGTCAAGATAATTCTTTCAAAAGATGTGCTAACGAAGCATCTGATAATTCATACTGGCGAGAAACTTTTTGTGTGCGATAAATAAAAATAAACTCCAAAAAAGCTATCTAAGTGTTACACTTTGCTCCTAAAATTTGTTAATTACAGATAACTAATAGTAGCATACTTCAGAAATAAAGAAATAATTCTTTCCATTTATTACAATGCACAAAAAGAACAGTGACACACAAAAATTTGCCTATTACACCAGTAAATCAGCACATCAGGAACTATACCATGAGCCATGGCAAACAAAATTTTATTTTTATCATGCTTAACATTATTTGAAAAATATTACATATCTCTATTTTTTTACATTTATAAGTTTGTAAAATTTTTTGATAGTATTAAAATTTTAAAAAAACTTTTGTTAAACCTGTTTTCTCGCAATAAAGTTTTTTGATGGTAAAAATGATTTTCTTATAAATATTTAAGCTGAAAATAGTAGTTTTATAAAAAGGAATGATCCCCTGACTTACCCATAATATTGAAAAAAAGAGTATGTAAGCATGTTTCATACATTTGTTAACAATTTAAAAAATAATAACAACTATCTGATGACATTTGAAATGCAAGTAAAGATTGGTAAAAGCGTTTTAAAATTTTGTTTTTCTCATCTGGATCCTATTAAAAAAGTATCCTAATTTAAATGTCATGTTATTACTGATATCTGTTGTAATCTCTTGATTTCCTTAATTTCAAGGTCGATTAATCTGATTGTTTATTCGTAAGGGAATAACAGGCTGGTTTGAGTTTTAAGTGTCAATAAGTATTAGAAAAAACAAGAATGAAATATTTACTTACCACAGCCAATTATATTTCTAAAATTTTCCATTGTAATAAAAAAAATTATGACATCGGTATAGCTCGTGCCCATCTGACTATGACTTAACTCAGTGGTTCCCAACATGGGGCGCACGCCCCACAAGGGTGTAATTTGGCTTTCGAGGGGGGCAATTTGAGAATTCTATGAATTTCAGTCATCCTGTCTTATGATCCTAAAAAAGATAACTGCTCTACTGGCGTAAAGCAACAAATAATTTAAAAAACATTTTACAATATAAATTTTCCGGTTTGAAACTTAAAAAATATATATTTCAAATTGATTTTCGATAGAATAAAAAATCAATTTACTATCGCCAGACACTGGACGTTTGATCAACCAATTAAAACGCGTCTTATTAGGGATTTTGATTTTAGGATACTACAGTGAATATCTTAATCTGGCAGACACCTCTATAACTGTCATTGTCGATCATCTGAAACTGTTGGCCTCTGATATGAACGATAGATTCGTTAATTTAAAGCAAATTGATTTTCCATCATGGGTCATGTAGCCAATGTTAGTTGATTTGTCTGATGTTTCAACACCATACAGAGGAGAAATCGCTGAAATTCAAAACGATGAGTCAAATAGAACTTTATTCAATATAAAAAGCAATATTGCGTTGCTTTGTGCTGAGACTGAAACTAAATATCCTAATTCAACACAATTTGCAAGAAAAATATTGTTACCCTTTACATTTTCGTACCTTGCTGAATGTGGTTTTAGTACAGTAAACGATTTACTACTAAAAAAAAAAAAGAAATCGACTAGACATCATTAAACGAGGGGATTTGAGATTAAAGCTGACAAAATTAGTGCCTGATATAAAATCTCTTTGCAGCCAACATCAAGCACAAGGATCTCATTAATTTTACTCTATTCATTTTAAATGTTATAATTTGAACTTATTTTATTATATTTTTTATTTATTTATTTAATTTTACTGTCAGCAATTGAAATGACAGAAACATAATCAAGAAACATCCAATTAAAATTATTTTTGTCTATCGAAGTTCACTATTAAATATTTGAAGATCTAATTTGCTTTTTTTCAGTGCTGCATATTGTTATTACTATTATTAGATCGGGAAGTGGCTGCACAAACCATTTCACCTTATCGAGTTGATCACTAAAATTCATGATCTAGTTAAAACTCGATTCGCATATCAAAATGAAACTGGACTACCAAGTCATATCTTAGTGGAAAACACCTGCAAACCCGATTTTAGTGGTTGACTAGCAGATTTACCATTTGTTTTCTTGCTAGCAGCCCTCTACGTTTTCATACTCTTGACTGCAGTAAAGCACTATGATAAACTTACCGATCAATCACTAAAATCGGGTCTTCAGTGGTTTCCATCAAGATATGATTTGGCAAACCAGTTGCATTTTAATATACGAATCGAGTTTTGTCTAATGCTGAATCTTCAACAATCAACTCTATGAACTGATGATTCGTGCAGCCGCTTCCTGATATTATTAACGATATAAATATAATATATATTATTAACGATTGCTTCCTGAATACATTTCTTTCATTTATGTTCATTTTTTCATGACCTTTCTTTTATATGTTTACGTTTTCTTTTCCATTCCATTTTTAAGTGGCTTTTTTTTTTACTTCTTTAAATGGAATAACAGCTCAATTTTTATATAATAAGAATTAATTTTCAGAGAGAGGGGTGGGGGTCATCAGAATTTTAGTTATGAATTGGTGGGGCATGCCTGAAAAAGATTGGGAAACACTGATTTAACTCTTTGGAATTACACAGTTTACCATGTAATTGATGTAACCTACTGAGGTTTACTATGCCACATTTGTTAATAAAAATCAATTATGTACAGACAATCAGGGTAACTTTATTCCACATTTACGAAACCTTGATCTATTATGTCATGGTGGAACCTTCACGAATTATTTACAATGAGCTGCAAACACACAATGGTGCATCTTTCTATATTTTGAGACCAAATTCTTTGCCGTTAACTCAACTGATGTACAAGATTTAATCTTTTTTTACTTCTCTTCGTACAAAGTTACCCTGGTGACTGTTGAATTTGTAGTTTATTCAGAAACATGTTCAAATACTCCTTGTTTATCCCGTCGACAAAAGAACTATCCGCAAACTATAAGATTACAGGCCAATAATGGATGATTGTCACATTCATTTGTCATTTACTACGATACACGTGTTTGTTATGTCATCAAGTGATTTTTAATGTAATTTTTTATCTGTATTTTTGATTATGCTTTACTAATTTATTTGTTCTTTCGTTATTTAACATAAAAAGGACATCAATTTATGTAATTTGGGAAACAGTTCTATAATTTGGCGAACTTGGTTTATGAGATAACCGATGCTCAAAATAATTTCATGTTATAATATAGTCTATGCGGATAATCGTTTGTATTTATTTGAAGAAGTTATTGAATGAAACGCGTACGAATTTCAGAGGATTCCTAAAACATGTTTTCTTTAGAACAGGTAGTGCAAAGTATTTATTATGTTTACATTTCGTATAGTGTCGATTGAAAGATTTTTTTTTTTCAAAATCAAAAAAGATTTACTTTTTGAAAGAAGCATTTAACAAAGACTTAGAAAAAAATTTAAAAACCCATTTTTAACACTTTCCAACAAAGTTGAAAAATGTTTATACTTTCGGTTCGTCTGGCCGTCTGTTCACGCTATAAGTCTCGTAAATATACTCGGATTGCCATGGAATTTTTACTCTAGCACAAATCCTATTGAAAATGAAGCTTCTATCATGATTACTTTATTTGCAGGGACAGTTAAAAATTTTCATTACATTACGATGGGGAAAAATCACTTCAAATGAATTTTAAAGTGGTTACACCTGGTCAAACATATTAAAATTTATATGCAACTGCATAGTTCAGTAAAATATGTATTCTGTAAAATACGCAGTGAAAAGAATAGTTATTATTCATTTATAGAGCCAGAAAAAGAATTCCATTACTTAAAAAAGGGAAATTGTTTGCGAATTATTTGAATTATGGTAAACGATTGCATGTATAAACAAATTGATATACGTCACTGAGGCTTAATACGAGTTATTTCAGGCATAATACGAAGTGCATAGCATTTACAGGAGCACACAAAAAAATCGAAATAGTATATTCTATCCAAATTACTGTATATTATGAATGATGGTTATTGAATACACTAAATGCATTTTAAATTATAACATGCACTTTTTGGTTTCACTAAATGTATGCACATTACAAGGTGTGTATAAATGCTAATAGTTACACAATTGAGAGATACTGGGTTATACAAAGAGCTCATAAATGTTACTAAACATGAGCGTAATTTACTTAAAGGTGGTTTTTAAAAAGATTATGCATAGCACGTTGAACTGCATTCTGTTTACTAAGAAATATTTGTAGAATATAGATAGAGTCAATCAAAGAACTGGATACAGGGTCGCCTATGGATGATAATTTCTGGAAATGTGGTTTAAGTAGTTTAAAGCGTATTTTTTAAACTAAATTTTAGTTTAATACTTTCGAGTAATATAGGTATTAGGTAAACTACAGGGTTGAACACAAAATATTCAAGTATATTTCCAACTATTAATAAAAATTGCTGAAAGAAAAATTTCAATCAGCTATGCATTTTCTTGCTAAACTAAATTTCCTCATTATATAATACATGCATCAACCGACAAATCACATACAGAATTGTTCAAAAGTACTGGATTACATATTTGGCTATTGGCAGTAGCTTTTTATTTCCCTAGATAATTATCGTGTTGTTAAAGATTTCAGAAAGTATTATAAAGTTTTTCATAATCTTCGCTTAACGCATGATTTTTCTTACTTGTTATCTTTAATGTGGAAGTAAAGAAGTTTAATACAAGGATAAGTATTTTCGGCTTTTCACATGATCCCTGCATAAATCAAGTTGGAATTTGCACGTCAAACGTAACAAATAAGGTGCGTTCATACTATAACAATGTTTTTTAAAATATTCAGATTTTTGTGTAATAATATATGTAGTACATTGGATAGTGTACAGTGGCCGAAATATTCCGTGTGTCCTTTTAAATACTGTCTGCTTTCTATTATAAGTGAAGTAACTAATAGTAAACCTCAGCACCGTATATGAATTTCATAAAATGTGAAATAATTTAATAGTATTAAGACGCATTCCAAATATTGTTCACCCCTCCTCCTATACCATTTTGTAAGAGAATACTTTTGTGTGACCGTGTAAATTAATAAAAAATATTCTTAGCACAACAGATTGTGCAAAATGTATTTTTAGTATTTACTTCTTAGATACATACATGGTTTAAAATCTTTTTTTTTCATTTTCTTGTTACTGTCTTTTTGCAATAATAAAAGTTTTTTAAAATTTTTGTTTATTTATTTTGCCCAATACATTTCTATGTAGGCACATAAATTTTCCTAATACAATATACTGATGTCTAGATAAATGACAAAGGTACGCATGCATTTCCATTGGCATGCAATACACCGAATAACTTTAAAAGCACTTTTTTCACGTTTTTTGGTACTTGCTTGTTACGATGTCTTCTGCTTCATTTAAATCTTTATTTTTAACTATTTGGATGTGTCAATCCCGAAACTTTCTTCTATCTCATAAAAACATTTTAATATTAGGAAAAAAAAAAAAAAAAAAAAAAAAAAAAAAAAAACGTTGTGACCCCAAAGTTACCCACTATCGAATTTCCTCGAACATTTGACCTAGCCTAATGAGATTCTGGTATCCAAAAAGCCTAAAACGCAAAATTTAATTAATATTCTGAGAAAATGAGCTTAGTAGTGCCTCATGTTGGGTAATTTATACTAAAACCTAATAAGCATCTATTGATGTCAAGACCTAACAGAATCTGAAGTTTGATGGAATTTTGTCCATTAGTTCTTGAGATATAGTTATAACAAAAAATTGCAAAACGTGGCACAGCAACACTATATCTTGGACAATTTATGCCAAAAGGTAAAAAAGCGTCTAATTATGTTATTGTGTGAAAGAATCTGAAGTTTGATGAAATTCTGTGCATTAATTCTTGAGATATAGCTAGTTTAAAAAATAGTGTAAAATATAGCACAGCAGCACCATCAGTTGAAGTATTTATAACAAAACGTAATCATCGTATAATTATGTTATATGTCATTTTGTAACAAAATCTGAAGTTTGCTGAAATTCTGTGCGTTGGTTGTTGAGATATAGCTATCGGAAAAATCGTGCAAAATGCAGAATATCTGCACCACCTGTTGCAAAGTTAGTACCAAAATGTAATCAGCGTCTAATTATGTTATATATTCTAGTGCAAAAGAAACTAAAATTTGATGACGTTCTCTGCATTAGTTCTTGAGATATAGCTATCGCCAAAATCATGCAAAATGTAGCATAGCAGTGCCACCTATAGACCAGTTCACACCAAAATCTTATCAGCGGCTTTGTATCTCAAGGTTTCGCGGAATCTGAAGTTTGGTGAAATTCTGTGCAGTAGTTCTTGAGATAGCTATCATGAAAATCATGAAAAACGTGACATAGCAGCGCCACTTGCTGGCCAATTTACACCTAAACTTAATCAGCGTCTATGTATGTCAAAGGGCACAGAATCTGAAGTTTGGTGAAATTCTGTGCATTAATTCTTGAGATATAGCTATCATGAAAATCATGATAAACGTGGCATAGCAGCGCCACCTGCTGGACAATTTACACCAACACTTAATCAGCGTCTATGTATATCAAGGGGTCATAGAATCTGAAGTTTGGTGAAATTCTGGGCCTTAGTTCTTGAGATATAGCAATCTTGAAAATCATGAAAAACGTAGTATAGCAGCGCCACCTGCAGGCCAATTTTCACCAAAAACCAATAGGCACTAATTCATATCAAGGTCTAACTGAATATAAAATTTTATTAAATTTCTAGTATTAGTTCTTGAGATAGAGCGCCAACAAATTTTTTTGTCACATACAGACAGACTCACAGACAGACAGACATTTTCTAAAAATAGTCAAAACGTGTTCAGGACCTTCTAAAACGTATAAATCCATCGAAAACCGGAAGTCGAAAATTTTCATGAATCCAATACTTTCTTGTAAAGATAGAAGAAAGTAAAAAAGATATACTTAAGTGGTTACTTCAGTCAGGAGAAAACATCCGTTTCCTTATGTTAATTCATCGCGAGAAACTTTTTAAGATAACTCGTTTGCATTTTAATATATTTAAATGTTTCTTTTTTCGCATTGGATAACTCAGATTTATCTTTACATCTGCAGTTTTGTGTTTTTTCGAGTTTGTTTCCAGATATTTTTAACTAAACCACCACCATTTTCAGAACCGGTTTTGAAAGTAAAAATAAGATCATAAAAAAACTACAATTTTTTTTCTGAAAAACGTAAAAAAAATCCTTTGTACAAACCAACCTTAAATACAAAAAAAATTGAAAATATTGAAATCCAAACAAGTTATCATTAAAATTTTTTTCCATAGGATTACCATTAGCGAGAAGCTCTTTTCGCCTGATTGAAGTAGTCTCATGCAAACGCAAAGGAAACATCGATTTTCTAATGATTATAAGCAAAGCTAGAATGACAACAAACAAGGTTCTACCCTCTGTTCAACATCACACGCCTACAGTGTTGCCAGGTGTACCACAAAAATGTGGGCTCCAAATACCACTCATTTCTAATATTTTTTTTGCCATTTTTAATTACCGATAATTCTGCCTTTAGATAGGTTGAAGAAAATTACTTTAAAATATGGAAAATCTCGAGACTGGATTGTCATGGGAACGTGGGAAAGACTACATCACAGACCAAAATTTTAAATCGATAGAGATATGGCCATTATAGTGTTGATAACACTGTGTACAGCATTTTAAGGGTTTTTACGTAGACAACACTATTATATGTGTGTTTCTAAAAAATAACGCTTGAAATCGGCTTATTTTTGAGAGGTCACATTGTTGTTCCTCATAATAATAATCGTTCATTTAAAAGTTTGTGAAAATATGTTTTTTCTGTAAAAACTGTGTCACAACTTATTCATGAACCCTCAACAAAGCCACTTCACACACACACACTCACAAAATGTTAAACAACATACGCATTTTAACATTTGCACAAAACACCAATCAGTTTCAAAAACCTGTAACGTTTGAAATACAATACTGTATAATGCATTATGAACCAGGGGTGTAGTGAAGGATATACGGGGGAATACGCCGTATACCCTCTGGATTTTTTAAGGAACACCGTATACCCCCTGTTTCCTAACAAAGCTATATTATACGTACTCTAGGGTATACCCTCTGGCTTGAGCGTATATCCTCTGCTTAGACCGTATAACCTCTGTTGTCTTTACGACTACACCACTGTTATGAATAGAATAAATAAAAGCACGTAAAAAATCACATTTGGAGAAGATAAAGGATGAATAAGTTAAAATTCTTTCCTGCGAAGTTTACTTTCGGTTCAGGAATGCATAAAAACAAACAGTTACCCATCTCCTCTTTTCATCACGATATATTTACGGCTGCTCTGTACAATTTCGTAAAAAGCAACTACAGTGGACTCTCTCTCTATCTGGACACTCTCTAATGTGAACACCCCGGTATTATGAATACATTTTGGCGGTCCTGCCGGAAAATATGTTTTTTTTTTGTAGATATTGTGTCACAACTTATTCATGTACCCTCAAAAAAGCTATTTCACACACACACAAAACAAATGTTAACCACCATACACATTTTAACATTTGCACAAAACACCAATCAGTTTCAAAAACCTGTAACGTTAGAAAAACAATAATGTATAATGCATTATGAACCAGGGTGTAGTGAAAGATATACGGGGGAATACGCCGTATACCCTCTGTTTCCTAACAAAGCTATATTATATATACTCTAGGGTATACCCTCTGGCTTGAGCGTATACCTTCTGTTGTCTTTACGACTACACCACTGTCATGAACAGAAATAAATGAAAGCACATAAAAAATCCCATTTGGAGTAGATAAAGTGTGGATAAGTTACAGTTTCTTCCTGTGAAGTTTACTTTTAGTTCAGGAATGCATAAAAACAAACAGTCACCCACCTCTTTTTTTCATCATGATATATTTACTGTTGCTCTGTACAATTTCGTAAAAAGCAACTACAGTGGACTCTCTCTCTATCTGGACACTTTCCAATGTGAACACCCCGGTATTATGAACACATTTTGACGGTCCTGCCGAAACTCCACAGAGTTAACAAAAGATGAACTCTCTATATTCTGAACGCCCTCTAATCTAAACATCTCACTATTATGAACGCTACTTTTGGTCACCATTTATATCTCATCTCTCTGTAAACTGGACACGTGTTTGCAATCTGAATTCAAATGCCGATCATGGAAATTCGGAGAAACTGTTACAAAAGATTATAAAGGTTCAACGAACTTGATTAAAAAAACAAACAGTCAAAATCAATACTAGATTGTAAGTATAGACTTGAAACTCCAATTTGTTTGAATACTTCACTTTGTTTGATAAAATCTTCAGTTAAATATTGAAGCACCTGTTGACACATTCCTGTCAGCTATCTTCTGTAAGAAAAGCCATTTTATGACTTTTTTTTAATTAGAAAATATAAAAATTTAGTTTTCGATTAGTTGGAGAAAATTCCGGTAAGTAAAAATAATCCTCTTCCATCGCTCTTATTTCAAATAATAGTTTTACATGAAATATTTTTAATCACAGCTTAAGCATAATATTTTAAAGATTAATTTTGGAACTTTAGACTGATTTCTTTGATAGATCAACTACTAAGAAAAATGGCAACTAAAGAAACGATTTGGTTATAATTTTGTTGCTATTTATTTCATTAGATTTCATTTTTGCCCATGATATATTATTCATTAACCCTTTAAGTGGCATAACTGGGTTTTTCCGTCACATAATGTTTTCATTCAAAGGTTTATTTATTATAAAATTGATATCATGTTAATTTTTTGAATTGCATGAGATAAATAAATATCGAAGATTATAAAATGGAAATCTCCATATCTATAATTTCCATAGCTGTTAATTTATGAATTGTTTAACTTGCATGCAAAATTCTGCAGCACACTTAAAGGTTTAAGGCTTGTAGAAATAATGTTTGTTTATTTTTATAATAAAAAAAGAAAATATAATAAACCCTCTTAACACCGACCTCATTTGATCAACTACCGGCTCTGCAACCCTACATAGTAGTAGTAGTAATGCATTTCCAATCCCCCTCTATGCTGAACACCCCCATAATCTGAACACTTTCGGTCGGTCCGGTGAGTGTTCAAATAGAGTGTCCACTGTGTTTTAAAAATGTTCAACAACTTAATAACCGTTTCAATATTTTATTCCAATTGATTGGCAGTGACATTTAAAAAATGGCCTTCTCAACAAACTTTCTCGAACATATAAGGCTTCTCATACTCTAAAAGGGTAGGATACAAAATTTAGCCAAAATCATTAGCATATCTTTCAGATAAAATTTGCATACAAGCACAAACATTTGGTCATGTTGTTACATAACAGCAGGAAAGACTAAGCCTACCTTAGTCAAAATTAACTTTAAGTTCAACTCGACAAAACAATAAACTCTCGGCCGGTTAACAATTATATATTGGTGCTAAATGCAGAGATATTTCTTTTCATGTCAAGCATTCATTTCAGCATTGAAAATATTAAAAATCGGTTCTCCTACTAAATCTAGTGAAGTGATGTCAGCTTTGCGACTTCCTTTACTGCCAACTTTTTTAACTTCTTAATCACTGTTTGAAACTTCATTTCTATTAAAATCCAATGACTCATCGTGCTACCAAAATATCTCCTTATCGAATTTTCTCAATCATGTGACCTATTCCAATGGTCTTCTTGTATCTCAATAAGGTAGGATACAAAGTTTAATCAAGATTATCAGAGACGTTTTATAGATAAAATTTCCAAACACACAAGATTTGTTCCTATTCATGCTGAATAAATATTAAATTAAGTATTTATATATTAAAAAATACTTAGCTCATGATGCGTGCAAAGAATACCTGATAACGAGCAACGGTGGGAAATTGCTATAAAATCTTACCAGCCAAAGATTTATTTTATTAGACAGCAAAATGGAACATCCAGTTGGTTTTGAAGAAAAAATAAAAATTTACTCACTACTGGCGAATAAAATGGAACATTTATCTACCCCTGATAATGAGATAGATTTCATTCAAATGCTTGGGAAATTTTAAGAAATAAGACAGATATGTTTTTCACACAAGCATATTTTTAGCACACTTCTCATATTTTTTCTAAAGTATTCTAAAGTAAAATCCGATAAAGTCTTTTCTATTCCATAGGATACTGGACACAATTTAAACTTTTAGGTCAGAATAATTTCTTATTTTAGGGGGAATAACTTTATAGTGAAATAAAAAACTACCAAAAAGTTTTTTCATAAGGTTTGTTGAAATCTAATTAATATATAAATAGTTATTTTCTTATTATCAAAAAGACACTAAGCCATAGAAGAAGTGTAAGTTTATTTTATTATAAAAAAAAACAAAAACAAAAAAAGCAGTTATATAGATGCAATGAGATATACATGATTCATATTCAATTTTGGATATAAAAATGTAGGAGATGTTCAAGAATTGTCCATTTCATATGAGACAAATATTTCTTAAATAACGATTTTCAGGTAAACGTATGGAACATATTTCACAAAGATAAGATTTCCTTCCTCAAAAGTGATTGAAGCGATGGGCTCTTAGGTTACGCTTATCAGAAATTTTTTTGGATCTTATTTCACAAACAAAAGGATTTCCTCTTGCATTTATTAAGAGATGGGTTCTTAGACTAACATTTTGAGAAAATCTTTTGGAACATATTTCACAAACAAAAGAATTTTTTCCTGTATGTATCATGAGATGTGTTCTCAGATTACTTTTATCAGAAAATCCTTTGAAACATATTTCACAAACAAAAAGTTTTCTTCCTGTATGCTTCAAAAGATGAGTTTTTAAATATTGATTATAAGAAAATGTTTTGGAACATATTTCACAAACAAAGGCTTTTTCTCTTGCAGTACTATTATGAGTGAAGAGATGGGTACTTAGAATACTATAACGAGAAAATTCTTTAAAACATATTTCACAAACAAAAAGTTTTTTCCTGTATGCGTCAAGAGATGTTTTCTTAAACTGCTCTTATCACTAATTGCTTAGGAACATACTTCACAAACAAAGGTTTTTACACCTATATGAATCGAGAAATGTCTTCTTCGATCATAATCACGAGAAAAACCTTTGAAACACATTTTAAGAATAAAGGGTTTTTCACCTGTATGAATTAAGAGAAATTTCTTATCTGATAATTATGACGAAATGCTTTGGAACATACTTCACAAACAAAGGGCTTCTTCTCTTGTATGATTCAAGAGATGTCTTCTGTGGTAGCTATTCTTGGAAAATGTTTTGGAACATACTTTACAAATAAAAGTTTTTTCTTCTGCATTAAAGAAGGAATGTTTTTCTTTATAACACCATTTTGAGGATCTAAGAGCTGTTCATTTGAGGAAGAACTTGCTTCTGTAATGGATGACATTTTCTTAAGTGAAAACATTTAGTCTCGGATGATAACAGAAACTTTTGAAAATTATCAATACGGAGAGATTGTAGACATTTTTATCCAAGTAAATGACATATGGAACTTCAGTAAAAAAGTTATATCTAACTTTGAATCTAAGAACAAAAAGAAAAATAATAAAGCCACACATTTTGTAATAAATAGCACTGAATTTTAATTCTGAATTAAGTATGGGAATTCACAAGTTTCATTTCTTTAAAAAGTACAAATTCATTTACATTCTTAAGTGCTACAGAACTCGAGCATTTCATCATAGATATAGATTACATATGCAGGTGAGCATCCAAATCACAGAAACTGACTTTCTCTTATTTAGATTGATAAAAATGCAAAATTTATTTCTTTGCATACCAGTAATTTTACTTTTTTCTCTCATAAAATTCTACTTACTTCTTTAGCATATTTACAATCGATATCAAAACAAAAATTTTGCCTTTTTGCTGTCCATATGTACAGTTTGAACTCAATTTCATTTGTATTTCTTACAAATTTTTCAAATAGTTAATCATATTGTGCAGATATGCATTTATTACATAATTTTTAAAAACTTTTTGAAATTGACAATGAATTTTATACATTTTGAATTATTTTTTATAATAATTGACTTACGATTCATACCGTAAAATATCGTTAATACGCCCCCCCCCCCCAAACGTGAAGAAAAATCGTGCAATAGTTAGAGGGGGGCGCTTACACGGGATTTTTCCGCGATCGTTCAACAAAATTTACAAAATGAATCATGATGAATTGAATGAATCGTTGAATGAATCACGAATTTCGATACTTGAAAAAAATTGGTTTAAAAAAAAACGTAAATTCTGTCGAAAAAACGCTGAAAAAAGGAGAAATTTGTAAAAAAAAAGGTCAAAACAAGCATGAAATCAATTAAAAAATCTCGAAAAAACGCACATTTCATCAAAGATTCATGATTCATTCATTTCATAATGATCCATCTCATTCTCAATCGCATTTGAGAATGGGGAGGGAGGGCGCTTTCTCGGGATTTTTTGAAAATTTCAAATTCTTTATAAAGCGGGGAGGGCGCGTTTGATCGGGAAGGACGGATTAACGGGATTTTACAGTAGATCTCTTTCATTAACTTTTTTTAAATTTCGGACACCGCTCTTAACATCATTTCCCCTTTCCTCAATAAAACTGTTATCAATGTCTAAGAAGTCGATTTTTTTCAAGCAATTATCAAATATAATGACATTTACTTACTTTACAGTCTCAAATAAAAAGAAATCAATAAAATATCATTTTATATATGAAATAATTTGAACTAAAAATAAGATACTTATAAAAATTCTACATCATAAGCTGAAACTTTCTATTCTTAATAAATTAAGTAAATAATATTAATCATAATTCAAAATAAGTTTAATATTTAATAGGTGCTAAATATTAAAAGTTTTAAAACAATAAAACTTTACAAGACGTTAAAACATTCAATTAACAATACAATTTAGAACAATTAAGTTAGTAAAACATTAATAAAAATATAAATAAAGAGTTAAATTAAAAATCACTTGATGATGTGAAACACGTTTGCTGTGTTTAATATCACGTGAATGTGGCATTTACGATCATCCATTATTGGCTTTTAGTCCTATAATTTTATGATAGTTTTTTAATCGACAGGATAATGGAGTAGTAGTACCCTTGCATGTATCATTTATTAGACCTGTAACAAAAATTACTCAAAAAAATTAAATTATTAAAAAGTATGCACTATTTCATTCTTTGAAATGAATATAATAGTGTATGATACTTTGACATTATTTCTTTAAACAGAAGAAAATATAGCTTAAAAATACATTTTTGAGGGGTAGAAAAATGACAATTTCCAATAATATACTGTTATTTTTATTTATTGTATATTAATAATATATTCATATTTTAGTTATAATATCTTTATAATGCAATTGGTCTTTGAACCACATAATTGTTTTAATGCTTGCTGATTTTAAGTTAGTTTAAATTTTCTTAGAACAAAAAAAACAGACAATGAAATTAATAAAATTTTCGACTTTTTATCTTATTAAAATATGCCTTTTGATGATTGAGATAATAAAAGTTCACAATGAATTGGAGAATCTAAAAATTTAAGTAATCTCTAAATTTAATATTAGTTAATAAAAAATTCATAATGTGAGTATTTTTATTCACCAACACGCATAAATATTGAGTTATATATAGTATATAAGAAAAATACTTTGTTAAATAATGTATTATGAAAAAAAAACAGTGTAACTTGATATTTTTTAACTTCATTAGTATTAATATCTGAAAATTACTTACTCCTACATATAAAAAAATGTAATTTTATTTCAACAGAAAAAAAGAGAAATCCTGAAAGCAACTGAACTCTTTGTCAAAAAGTTACATAATTTAGTTTCACGTTATTAATAGTCTGTGTGAATTGATAGGTGGAAAAAACACTCCGGAAAAAAGCGCACCTATTTACAAATCACATGTTTAACCTTAGAATATAAACACTAGACTGAGGTGATTTTTTTTTAATTTGGCATCTTTACTCTCTTGGGACAGAAAGGCGGGGAGGGGGGGGGGCTTTAAATGTTATTTCAACAATTGTCATTGCCTAAATGATAAAATTCTGTAAAGTGCGGAGAGTTAGAATATAAAATTAGGTATTTTATATATTTTTTTAAAAAATGTGTCTCCCTTGTGTTTGGGGGTGGGGGTGGGGTGACGGCTGTGTGTGTACGAGGGAGGATACAAACTTTAAATTTTTAGCGGCTTTAGTCTTTAACATTTTATCAAGATGTTTTCGAAGTGTATAAATATCAGATCGGATGAGTTTCTCTTAATTTACCCTCTTCTCAGGAGGGGGGGTATAAAATCTATGATAATATTTCTCATAAAATTGTACAAGAGGTCGTTAATATTTTATATATCCAACTCCACCTCTAATTTTCATAAAAAGCTGAATATAAGAGTCCGAAAATATTTTTTATAACCAGTGATCCAGTTTTCACAACGCGCTGAAATTTTGTGTTCGTGAGCAATGTCATGTAATTTTATGTGGGGGAATTGACCATTTCTTTGTAACTGAAGCCCCCTAAATTTTAATACAGAGCAATCATAATAAAGTCATCGAGAACCACAAGTAACTTAATACCTTTGATGTCGAATAAAAATATTATTCAAATCGTAGGCAGCTAAGCATTAATAATCTCAAAATTCTCTTTTCCTAAGTATAAAAATCCTAAGTATAAAATTCCTAAGTAATATATCCTGATGCTTGATCAGAGAGAGAGCGAGAAATTCTGTAAATAACTGAACTATATAATCAAAAAATTTCATAATTTAGTAACAATATTTATTTTTAGGTGCATTTGTAATTATGTAAATACGTAGCACCTATAGTTGTCGTTCAGTCCGTCCGTCTGTCAGTCCGCATATAACAACGCAAAAACTACCCAATCGGATCGTTTAAAATTTAAAATACATAATTATTACATAATTTTGTCGAGTCATTTCAAATATTATGAAAATCGGATAAATTGATCAATTACAGGGACAATCAAAAGGATTCCGTCACATTACGGTCAATGGGAAAAAGAGTTTCAAATGCATTTTAACCGTTTGAAATTTAAAACATATAACTATTACATAATTTTGTCGAGTCATTTAAAATTTTGTGAAAATTGGATGACAATGGGACAATGCAAATCAGGGACAATGAAAAGGATTTCGTTACATTACGATCAATGGGGGGAAAGTTTCAAATGCATTCTAATGGGGTTACACTCATTCGAACATAATAAAATTGACAGGAACCTATGAAATATAAGTAGGGGGAAAATGCCGGTCCGGCCCCAGAAGGAGGTGCAAGGTGCAGGTGCAAGTGCAAAGTGCAGCACCGCCTCCTATGCACCTCATCACAAGCACCTAATCTAATGTATCACCGCTGATGCTCCGGGGACTTTAAAATTTTCGGCGTGTTATAGTATAAGGGGTATTTTTTTCGATTGAATTTTGCTGTTGTTCATTTAAGAAGGTAATTAAAAATAAGGACTGCTGCGACTTTAATTTTTTTTCACTGTGCTTTTAGATGAGGGGTTTAATTTTAAGCGGGAATTTCAGGGATGTAGAATTTTTTTTCTGTACTATAGTACGAGGGATTTTTTAATTTTAATATCAGGACTTAAAAATTTTCGGTGCTGTATAGTTTAAGGTTTTCGTTTTTGATTTTAAGCAGGAATTTTGAAAAGAGTGCTCCTTTTTTCTTCACCGTACTCTTACATGATGAGTTAAGCGGGTATTTTGAAGGAAATTATTATTTTAGAGTAATCATTCATCAAGGATATTTATTTTTTGGGGGGTTTAGTTTTTTAACGAAGAAATATTTAAGGAGGGAGCTTTCATGTTGAATTAATGAGTTATTTTCTAAGGGAGTAATTTTGTTAAGATTGATTTTTTAATGTGCTTGAGTATAACCGCACATCATTTTAATAGGTGGACTTTAATTTTTTTGCAATGAGATTGATGCGCGCTCGTCGACCTAACCGTTCGGAATCTTTGTAACTTGCGTTAAAAAAGAGACAGAATCGACTCTGAATTTTTTGAGCGTTATTTTTAGTCAACCATAGTATGCAATTGATATTTAAGAATAATTAAATATAGTTTCAAAACATGAATGCGAAAATATGCTTTTAAATTAAATTTTGTTCTAATGATATTAAATCAAGCGCATGGGTATTACGGTTCGGAATGTGTAATTTTCTTCGAATCATGTGTGGATATTGGCTTAAAATATCTTAGAAAGACTTCAACCGCCTTTATCGTTATCCACCGTCATAAATAACACATGCTTGTGATGGGAATTTGGGAAAAATAATTCTAAATATTTTATAATAAAGAAACTTTAAAATTATTTCGAGTGTTATTTTTAGTCAATTATGTTATTCACTTGTTATTTTAGAATAATTAAAAAATGACTTTAAAATTTGAATGAAAAAAAATGTTTCAAAATGGAATTTTACGTAGTAACGTTTAATCGCGTTCGTCGACCTCACCATTCAGAGTTCTAGATTATCTTCAAGCAATGGAAAATTTAATTTTATTAATTAATTTATTTACTTAGATATTTTTTGATGTCCCGGGTTTGAAGGTGTTACTTTTGGATAATGAATAAATTTTAATGGTGATACTTTATTTTTAAGGGATATCTTATGAAGCGACTTAGATTGTTTTCGTGTGGAAAATTCAGTCACGTTTATTTTAAGAAATGTTTAATTAAAGGAAAAAGACAATTCAATTAAAATGGGTTCCTTTTTCATTAAATAGAAATAGGAAATAAAAATTTCATGAGAAATTTTACTAATGAGGATATTTGAAACTTATTATGAGTGCGACTCTATTTTAAGTAAAGGATAGAAGAAAGTTTAAAAAATGGCACTAAAAAAATATATATACATAACACATGTACATACATAAAATTAACTAGCTTTTATTTTTTAACTAGAAAAACAAACTGTACAATTTTCGTGAAAATTCTGAAAAAAAATAATTATGCTTAAGAGAATCAAATTTAAGAAATGTTTACATGGGCAATTTTTCACTGTCAGAACAATTTTCAAATAAATAAATTTTAATATAAATAGAATTTTTCACTTTCCGAAGAAAAAAAAGGAATTTTTTTTTTCGTTTTAATACTTGTTGGTTATAAAAATTAAACCATATTTCTTATTGAAATGAAATCATCTTCATTAATTTAAAAACATATAATATTTATAACCAGTAACGCGGAACTTTTTTCAAACCCTGTTAATAAGATTTAACTACAAAAAGTGTTATTACTTAATTGAATTGCTGTTTTTAAAATGAAGCATGTAACAGTTTTCTCCACGGAAAAAAGTACTTTTTTAGCATTGTATTTTATCTTCAGATTAAAATAATTTGTGAAAAATGCTTTTAAATATTTTTAAAACTGTATTGAAAATAATATTTTACATACCTTACCATCAAAGAAAGTGTTAATTGCAAATCAATGTAGAGTTTAATAATTATTTTCTCAAAGAGAGGATACTAAGTTCTTTCCTGCATACGTGTGTAAATATAGATGAATCATTCTTATCTGCTTATCTGATAGCGTTTTCCGGAAACGGTTGAATCTCTGAATCATACCTGATAGAAGCTCTTTGAGATTGATGTCTTATCTTAATTAATCTTAATGAATACTATTTCTAATTAAAATTATTTGACTTGAAATAAAATAACGTATTTTGAGCAATATCATTTGAAAATTTAGATATAATTATTTAAATCAAATTAGAGGCTTTTTTTCTCATAGATTTATTTTAAATAAAACTAAAATATTTATTTATTCCTATTCTTTGTTAGCAAAATAAAGAATGTATCTCATTCACTTCGGATTTAACTATTTTAAAATTTAAACTAATGTATAATTAAAATGATTTCATAAGGCTGAGTATGTGATCTTTTAAATGAAATCTAGTTAATATGGGAATATGCATTCATATAAAACTTTAAATATTTATGCTTTCGTGTATAATATAATGTATGTATTAAATATTAAATGAAAAATATCATTTTACATTAATAGAATATTATTTTATAGTAGAATATATAGAAAAATATTTAAAAGCATTTTTCAAAAATTATTTTAACCTGAAGATAAAATACAATGCTAAAAAAGTACTTTTTTCCGTGGAGAAAACTGTTACATGCTTCATTTTAAAAACAGCAATTCAATTAATAATAACACTTTTTGTAATTAAATCTTATTAACAATGTTTGAAAAAAGTTCCGCGTTACTGGTTATAAATATTATATGTTTTTAAATTAATGAAGATGATTTCATTTCAATAAGAAATATAGTTTAATTTTTTTAATCGACAAGTATTAAAACATTTAAAAAATCGTTTTTTTTCTTCGGAGAGTCAAAAATTCTATTTATTTTAAAATTTATTTATTTGAAAATTGTTCTGACAGTGAAAAATTGCCCATGTAAACATTTCTTAAAGTTTGATTCTCTTAAGCGTAATTATTTTTTTTCAGAATTTTCACGAAAATTGTACAGTTTGTTTTTCTAGCTTAAAAATACAGGTAGTTAATTTTATGTATGCATATGTGTTATGTATATATATTTTTTTAGTGCCATTTTTAAAACTTTCTTCTATCCTTTACTTAAAATAGAGTCGCACTCATAATAAGCTTCAAATACCCTCATTAGTAAAATTTCTCATGAAATTTTTATTTCCTTTTTCTATTTAATGAAAAAGGAACCCATTTTAATTGAATTGTCTTTTTCCTTTAATTAATCATTTCTTAAAATAAACGTGACTGATTTTTTCCACACGAAAACAATCTAAGTCGCTTCATAAGATATCCATTAAAAATAAAGTATCACCATTAAAAATTATTCATTATCCAAAAGTAACACCCTCAAACCCGGGACATCAAAAAATATCTAAATAAATAAATTAATTAATAAAATTAAATTTTCCATTGCTCAAAGATAATCAAGAACTCTGAATAGTTAGGTCGACGAGCGCGATTAAACGTTAGTACGTAAAAGTCCATTTTGAAACATATTTTTTTCATTGAAATTTTAAAGTCATTTTTTAATTATTCTAAAATATCAAAAGAATAACATAATTGACTAAAAATAACACTCGAAATAATTTTAAAGTTTCTTCATTATAAAATATTTAGAATTATTTTCCCCAAATTCCCATTATAAGCATGTGTTATTTATGACGGTGGATAGAGATAAAGGCGGTTGAAGTCTTTCTAAGATATTCTAAGCCAATATCCACACATGATTCGAAGAAAATTACAAACTCCGAACAGTAATGCCGATGCGCGCGATTTAATATCATTAGAACAAAATTCAATTTAAAAGCATATTTTCGCATTCATGTTTTAAAACTATTTTTAATCATTCTAAAACATCAATTGCATACTATGGTTGACTAAAAATAACGCTCGAAAATTTCAGAGTCGATTCTGTCTCTTTTTTAATGCAAGTTACAAAGATTCCGAACGGTTAGGTCGACGAGCGCGCATCAATCTCATTGCAAAGAAATTAAAGTCCACCTATTAAAATGATGTGCGGTTATACTCAAGCACATGAAAAAAATCAATCTTAACAAAATTACTTCCGTAAAAATAACTCATTAATTCACCATGAAAGCTTCCTCCTTAAATATTTCTTCGTTAAAAAACTAACCCCACGAAAAATAAATATCCTTCATGAATGATTACTCTAAAATAATAATTTCCCCCAAAATACCCGCTTAACTCATCATGTAAGAGCACGGTGAAAAAAAAAACGATTACTCTTTCGAAAATTCCTGCTTAAAATCAAAAAAGAAAACCTTAAACTATAAAGCACCGAAAAATTTTAAGTCCCCGCATTAAAATTAAAAGAACCCTCGTACTATAGTACGGAAAAAAATTCTAACTCCCTGAAATTCCCGCTTAAAATTCGAAAAAAATCCTTTGACCCCTCCTCTTAGAGTAGAATCGCGAGGGGAGGAGCACCAAAGGTGATGCATTAGATTAGGTGCTTGGGAGGAGGTGCTTGGGAGGAGGTGAACGGGAGGCGGTGCTGCACTTTGCACCTCTTCCTGGGGCTGCACCGGCATTTCCCCCTACTAATATATATACTAAAATATACATTCTGTAAAATCTGCGATGCAAAAAATATTTATTATTAAATTACAGGGCCAGACAAAAGTATTCCACTACATAATAGTATACGGGGTAACATTGTTTGGGGTGTGTTTTAAGTATATTAAACTATTTTACATTTTAAGACTGTGATATACGTTGCTGTGGTGTAATAAAAATTATTTCGCATATATTTACAGGATGACAAAAATTTTGACCACTCTACTATATACGAAGTACTGTCTACTGTAACAGCAAGATCTGAATATTTTTAAAACTTCGTTATCGTACGAACGCACATCATTTGCCACGCTTCGCGTGCAATTTTCAACTTGTTAATTTTTGCGCTATAGTAGTCTATATGCATTGTGTCTTTACGTTGATCCTTTGAAATATTGATGCTTGGTCGTATATTGATTTCAATATTTAAAATATTTCTAATTGAATATTATATTTTTTGAGAATTATTTAAAATCTGATTTGGAATAAATATTTATTTGTCTTTTTTTCCCTCTGTTTTGAAGTTTTTTTTTGTTAATGATTTATAAATGTTGCGTTGTGTGGAGAGAAACCGATTGAAATCTGTTTAACATCTTGCAGCGCGGTGGCATATCTATGAAACTACTTAATTTTAATTTCCAAAGGCCACATTGGCATCGGAATTTTGGTTTAAAAAAAAATGCGGTTCATTTAACCTTTTCCGACACGGACAATTTCTGTTAGTAAAATGAGAATCCACCGACTGCCACAGGAACTATATTCGACATTTTTAGAAATTAAGAATTCCTTAATTAAATCTTTCACTGTAGAAGAGAAATTTTATTAAAATATTATTGGTGCCATTTGATGTTTGGAATTAAAATTTGGTATCCCAGACTGGGCACAATGTGCCGGAAAGTGTTAATGCGCGAAAAGTAGTTTTTTCATATTTACAAATAAAAATAAAGTTGTCTATAAATTCCGGTAACAGTGGATAATTTCAACACTTAAGCAATGAGTTTGCCCTGCGCCGCAAAGGGTTAACTGTTTGAACCAGCTATAATGATAATCTGTCTACATCGGTACTTTTTCTAATCCCTTCAGAATCCTTATAGACCAGTCATGTCAAACACGTGGCCCGCGGGCCACAATTGGCCCTCGAAGAACTTCTTTGTGGCCCGCCAAGCCTTTGAAATTTTCGTATGTTTGATTCAGATCTTACAAGGAAGGTCTCCATATGGGCATACTCCGAAAAATCTAAAAAAGTTACAAAGTGGTGTTCTCATGAGGATATATACGTTTATAAAAAAATTTTGGCGGAACCTCCCTACCGTGCCCGTAAAAAAATAAGGAAAATTTTGTTATTCAGCAATTTATCATCGATTGGCGATAAAAAGCAATTTCAAAAAATATTTTTTAATGTCAAATGCATTTTAAAGGAAAAAAGTTTCATGATCAACGTGTTTAGATAAATTAAATATCTTTGGTTTTGTCAGTTTTAGTTTGTTTTAAGTATAAGTCCAGTTGAGCATTGTCAATTCTATTTTCTTGCTGTGGAAACATGTGGCTTTTATTTTTGAATACGGTTAAATGTATGAAAATAATTTTATTGAATAAGAATTTTTTATATATGAAAATATTTTTTTTCCAGAGGTAAATTAAATAACTACAGCTGTGAGGGAGTGACCTTTGTAAGAAAGGTACTGTAGCATTTTTGAGATCGTGACGTCAATGATTTAACATGTGTAAGCGTGAAAGTGACATCTATCCTCTCTTTAACTTTCTAGAGCGTGTGTGTCTTTCTCGGATTCTACAGTTATGTCGCGTTTAGAAGTAATATGTAAATTTGTAGTATCTCAGTTTGCAGCATATAAAAGCTTGGAGTTTGAGTGTGTCTAGTGTGTCTAGTGGCGTTAGCCAGCTAGTGGTGCCTAGCAGCAAAAACCAGCTGAGTGTGTCTGCCAGGAGTTTTATAGTGAGCCGTCAGCAGTTAGTTCATTCAGAGGAGAGCGATTTGGGAAGTTTGCCGTTGGTAAGAGATAGTAATATTAGTTACGTTGAATATTTCAAAGTTAATAAAGAGTATATATACAGCCACGGACTGTCTAATAAAGTTTTGTCTAGCAGTCTAGCTGAAATTTAAGTGAGAAGTAATCCGAAGTGCCCCGATTGAGTTAGTGCCGGAGTTGTGAGTATAAGTTTAATCCTTCAGTGTTGTTACTAGTAATTAAAATTAAAGAACTGCTCCACTGCCCTTGAGCCCTAACCGTTTAAATAAACTGGTTTTATCTTATATTCTCAGTTATGTCTGCATTTAACCCCCAGTACGAGCACGCATCCGTTACACAGCAACAAATAATATATATAAGCAATTTAATATGTATATATGTATATAATATATTAAAATCTCTGACTGGTTTTGTTTAAATTCATTAAATACCATTTACACGGATTTTAAAAAACCAAAAGTTTTCAGTTGCATTAGAATCGTTGTGTGACACTTTCGTCTTTTCACGCCAAATATTCAAAAGTATTTTTTTTTTCTTTTTTTTTTTTACAGGATTTCTAATGTAATTCAGCCGCTAATTTTCACTGATCTTTTATTACATACATGAGTAGTTTAATTAGTATTTTTTAAAAAAAAAAAAAATCTGAACATGCCCAGTATGGAGACCTTCCTTGTTAGTTGATGCGGAAAATACACTTTGCATTACAAATATTTCAGCGCTGCAAAACTGGAGAATGATTTTAATCAAAGTCTCTACCATTATTTCAGAATATTAATCTTCATTACATTTAATGGAGGATTGACATACATTAAATTTAATGATCCGCAATTAAATAAAGAAAAGTTTAAATTTTTAAATTAATGGTTGTTATTTTGGCTGATTTTTTTTTTACACTTTGGCAAAGAAGATGCAAACAATATCGATTCATCACCATTGTGGCATAAAAGATGCAAGCACACTGTCTTAAATATGATCAAATCTAATTCATTTTAAAATTTTGTTTCCAGGAGATAGGGTATGCAAAAGTTATCAATAAGAAAGTTAAGAAGAGCATATCTTAATATGAAAAAAAAAAACAAATAAAAAAGGTTTATGTTTTGTTTTCTAGTTTATTAAGTGTTTTATGTTGAAACGAATACATTATTTTATGGGTCCCTTTGATTCAGTGTGACATTACAAAGTAATGCTTGGTTTTTTATTAGGTATTAAAAGGTATTACGCAAATAAAAGTATAATAAAAATTAATTAAAATACGATGCTAATTTCTAATTAAAAGTCTCTAAAAATCAAAAGAAATGCTCGTCTTGCAAAATAATAACAATAATGGTAACAATAATAATAATAACAAAAGATTGTTACCCTGTTTTTACTATTTGGCTGCATGCATGGTCGAAAGCAAGCATTTTGCACATAAGTTCATTAATTAATTTCATTCTTAACACTAGAACGACCGGAAATTTTACTCAAGTCTCATAAAAATATTCGCACCAGAAATTTTATTTAAAATTATTTCACTGATTTAGGCAGCATAAATATGCGTGTTTTAAGAATAATTTATTTTATAAAAAAAATTTCTAGTTTTACATGACATTTAATCATGTGATTGGAGTCGAATCGATTCCTTTCGGGCGTTCTAGTGTTAAGGCCCCTGTCCCTGGCCGAGGAAACGCTCGCGAGCTAAAGCTATTCCTATGGGAAATCATTTTTCTAATAATTCTTTCGCATTTTGACATTTTTAAATAATTATTTTTGCATTGGATAGCTGAGACGAGAGCTAAAGTGCATGCCAACATCGCTCCTTTTTTACTTTTTCGATTTTGGTTGCAGATATTTTTTATGAAGTTTATGAAGTCACTTTCAAAACCGGTTCTGAAAGAGAAACTACCTTTATAATAATCAAAAAAGTAATTAAGGAGCGATCTTGAGAGGGACCTCAGCTATCCAATGCAAAAAAATTATTTAAAAATGTCAAAATGTGAAAGAATTATTCGAAAAATGCTTCCCCATAGGAATAGCATTAGCTCGCGAGCGTTTCCTCTGCCAGGGACAGGGGCCACCGACAAATATTTTTCTAATAGCTCATTTAGTTTTTTTCTGATTTAATGACCTCGTGGCCGGTAGCTAGCTTTAATTTTGCCCTTTAAGTGTGTATTCGAAAAAACGCATTTCCACCTTCAACAGCTCGAAATATTCTGATACAATTTCAGACACATTTTTAAAAGTAGAAACATGAAATTTGCTGAGGGGATTTTTGAGGAGACGTATAAGGTGCCGTGTGATGTTATTTTACGCTCAATACATTAGAATTTGATTTATAAACATTTATCTTCTCAGCATGACCCTTTTTTTATTCCCAGATATCCCGCTTCGAAAAAATCGGTTCAAAATGCCGTTTTCGATTGCTTTTTTGCAATATTTTCTGCATTTATCAAAGAATCGAAAATCATGGCACCTTGAGTACTTTCTAAATAAGACAATTTGCCAGTTTGATGCATATGAGAGCAAAAATGAATTTAAAAATAAATCGGAAAGTAAGCAGTTTGAATCGAAATACACCCTTAACTTTATAATTCTTGAAAATATGAGTGCAAAAAATGTTACTCTGCGGGAGTTTTTTTTTTCTTTTTTCCCGCAGACACGTTATGTACTTAAAATAACTGAGGATAATCAGGAAATTATTCCTATGCCGAATCAATAACAATATCTAATACATTTTAATCAATTATGAAATTTTTCATCAATTATGAAACAGAATAATCTATGTTCTATCAATAATTGATTTTATAAAAAGTGGCAATTACAACATAAAAGAAATTAGGATTATAAAATGAATAACACATTTTTGTATAACTTTGATTACGATTTAAATTTAAAAAGTTTAATATGTGTTTAAACATGTTTGTATTTTTATTTTAACTTATTTTCCATTACATTTGACAGTGTACTCTCGTAAGATACCTTTATTTCAGATTTGTTTTTACTTAATAAATATTTTGAAACATTTTCTGGCACGTAGGTTTAATATTTCCAATAAACAAATTGAAATTTTTGTATATATTTTTGTTTGCTTGTTTGTTTTTTAAAACAATGCTATATTTTTAATGTATAGTTTTCAGTTTGTACGATGGTCATCAAATTAATCTGATTCTTTATCTTCGATACTGTGGCTTTGTACGGCTTTGTGTACAATGCTAAATCTAGCCCGCGGTGGTATATGAGTTTGACATGCCTGTTATAGACGGTTTCACAATATAATTTAAAAGTTACATCAGAATTCGAATAAAATTCAAAGAATTGTTACAAATTAGAAAATATTTTTTAGCGTGTAACATTTTTGAATTCATCAATAGTAATAAATAATAATTTATTTTATATATTGTTATACAGCATAGGTGATGCAAGTAAAATAATAATAATGATAATAATAATATAAAAAAGAGGTTTAAATATTCAGCATAACATTTAAATGAAAAACATTGAAATGATTTAAAAAAAGAACATGAAAAGAAAATAAAGTATGTATTCTTATAAATAATAAAACAAATAAACGCAACATGTAAATGTTTAAAAATATATTATTATGGTGAAATATAATCTTACGGAAACGAATAATAAAATGAAATATGTAAACACGAATATTCTATGAATTCGTCAAGTTTCACCAAAGAAACTAAAACTCCTCACTTGTATGCGTTTTGCATTTACATTAGTATTTATTTTGCAATAGAATGCTATTCTTAACCATTTACAGAAAACGTCATTTTCTAAGCATTTTTTAACCAAATCTCTGAAGCATTCGACTACAATAAGCATAAGCAACATGACAAAGTGTCTACCTAAGTACCCACCTATTGTTTCGTGGAAGGAAGGAGTGTTTGAAAAAACAGCTTCTTTACTCCCAGACTCGAACAACGGGGGAAGGCACAAATGCGAATAAGCTCCTTTAAGGCCCCTGTCCTCGCTCGAGGAAACGCTCGCGAGCTAATGCTGTTCCTATGGGGAAGCATTTTTCTAATAACTCTTTCGCATTTTGACATTTTTGAATAATTTTTTTTGCATTGGATAGCTGAGGTGCATGCCGAAAGCGCACCTTTTTTACTTTTTCGATTTCGGTTGCAGATATTTTTTTTAAAGTTAGTTTCACTTTTAAAACCAGTTTCGAAACTGAAAGTGCTTTTTAAAAAATATATCTGCAACCAAAATCGAAAAAGTAAAAAAGATGCGCAATCAGCTATCCAATGCAAAACAATTATTCAAAAATGTCAAAATGCGAAAGAGTTATTAGAAAAATGCTTCCCCATAGGAATAGCATTAGCTCGCGAGCGTTTCCTCGAGCGAGGACAGGGGCCTTAACCATTTCGAGGCAATGAAATGCTGACCGTCTAAATGTGGTTTTAACCATCTAAAAAGATAATACTCTGAGCGTGTACAGATGCCCATAACGATTTAGAACAGCAACATTCTGGGCACGAATACGCGCTCATAACTTTGAAAGGGTTAAAAAATATGTTTGTTTTGTTAAACCAATAATGATTTTGGAACAAGATAAAGTAATGTATCTGTAAGTCATTCTAAACAGTATTACAACTAACTAAAGAATAGAAGAATTTTAGAATAAGTTATTTTAATGATACTTATAGGTACCATCGGGTAGATAAAGGGTTAAGGAAGTCTACCTTAGTTATTGCCATTTTAAAATCGCACTAGACTGCTATTCCTTAATAAAATAACAATCAGAATATGCGATTAAACAGCTGAAAAAAATTACATAAGCTAGTAGAATTGATATAACAATTAAATTAGGATAATTGCTTTATCCTGATGAGAAAGGCAAAATTATAAAACACTTATACCAACCTTTATTTGTATTTCAAACGTCATCAGAAGTTATTATTTTACAAATTATCATCTAATGTATGAAACACATTTACACACACATTTTTTTTTCAAGATTATACGTAAGTCAAAGGACCTTTACAAAACTAATATTTTCAGCTTAAATAAGAAAATTAATTTTACCATCAAAGAACTTTATTTTGAGAAATCAGGTTTAACAAAGGCTTTTTTCACTTAAATACATCTTTATAAAAATAATCATTATAAAAGCTTATAAGTGTAAAAAACAGATATATGTAATATTTTTTAGGTAAAATAAAGAATGATAAAAATAAAATTGTTTTTCCACGGCTTATGGTATAGTACCTGATGTGTTGATTTACTCGTTTAATAGGCAAATTTTTGTGTGTCACTGTTTTTTTGTGCATTGTGATAAATGGAAAGAATTATTTCTATATTTTGGAAGTGTGCTAAGATTAGTTATCTGCAATTAATAAATTTTAGGAGCAAAATGTAGCACTTAGATTGCTTTTTTGGAGCTTATTTTTTTTAATTTTTCATAACGTATTTCCTGGTATTATGATATTAACAGATGAACAGACCAACAAATCTTTTGAAAAAATCTTTTAACACATATCTATCACACAAAATGTTTCGCTTCAATATTTTAAACCATACTTCTGAGAAAATTTCTAGCAGCATATCAACACACACAAAAGGTTTCTCCCCTTTATGAATCGACAGATGAATGCTTAAATCACACATTTGAGAGAATTTATTGTTTCATATCTCGCATACAAGGTTTTTCACCACTGTGTTTTAAGATATGCCTGGTTAAATCGCTCTTTCGAGAGAATTTATTGTTGCATATATCACACACAAATGGTTTCTCACCACTATGAGTAACCAAATGGCTGCTTAAATAGCCCTTTTGAGAGAATTTCTTGTTGCATACATCACATTCATATGGTTTCTCACCAGAATGAGTTAACAAATGTCTGCTTAAAGGGCCTTTTAGAGAGAATTTCTTGTTGCATATATCACACGAAAACGGTTTCTCATCACTATGAGTTTTCAGATGGCTGCTTAAATGGTCCTTTTGAGAGAATTTCTTGTTGCACACCTCACATTCAAAAGGTTTTTCACCAGTATGAGTTAACAAATGTCTGCTTAAATTGCTCTTTATAGAGAATTTTTTGTTGCATATATCACACACAAACGGTTTCTCATAAGTATGAGTCAACAGATGGTTGCTTAAACTACCTAGTCGAGAGAATTTCTTGTTGCATATATCACACACAAACGATTTCTCATCTCTATGAGTTAAGAGATGACTTCTTAAATCTCCCTTTCGAGAGAATTTCTTGTTGCAGATATCACACACAAACGGTTTCTCACCACTATGGGTTAACAGATGGCTGCTTAAACTGCTCTTTTGAGAGAATTTATTGTTGCATATCTCACATTCAAAAGGTTTCTCACCAGTATGAATTAAAAGATGTCTGCTTAAATGGCTCCAATAAAAGAATTCTTTGTTGCATATCTCACACAAAAAAGACTGTTTTGGGAGAAATTCTTGCATAGCTCACAAATAAAAAGATTTCCTGGCCGTGAGTTAGAAACTGCTTTTTTTTTTAAAGTTCTGATAAGAAATATTTTGCTGCATTTGTTTTACACATTGAAGATATTTTGAGTGATTTGTTGTGCTAGATTAATGGTTTTATGCATCTGCAATGAGATAAAATTAATTAATATCAGTTTTTACATTTTATTTAAAAAATAAATAAATAAACTTATCAGGAAAATTTTAAATCCATGTAGAAAATAAGTTGTAATGAAATTCTCACCTTTGTATTAAAAACTACAATAGACTCCCAATTAGTGATGGGCGATAACGAGAAGTTTTTCTCGATTGTAAGAACATCTCAATAACTTTCGATTATTTAAAATTTTTCTCGATGACTCCAGTTTGCAAATGCTTTTATACCATACAGGATTCGATTTTATCAAGAGTCGTCTGCAGGTGAATAAGTCGATGTTAATAAAGATACGATAGATTTACTCGCTAGTGAGCCCCTCTTTTCATTGCTGTCTCTAATTTATACGCAATGTTGTAATATGAAATCTCGAACTGGGTCCTCGTTATATATGACATCATATACCAAATGCGGTGTGCACGCACAATAAAATCTCTTAAATAATAAAAAAAAAATTCTCGAACCGAACGAACCTTGTGGGTGTGAAATGTAGGGAGAGAAGCATAAGAGCTGCATAATATGAATAATTGGGCATACTGCTTCACAACTATATATCACAAGAAGAGTATTGGCAAAATTTAGAAAAAGTGCCCCTGAGAGGGCAAAGTGGAGTAAGGTTCACCGAAGGTGTATGACACAAATAACATGAGTAATGGAGCCCTTTCCAACACTGTACACACGAGAGGTCTCGGCTAAATTTTGACTCCCCCACAAGGTAGGGAATTAGGGGCAAATTAATGAGCTCCAGGTACATAAGATCAATAAGTAGTCACAGGCCAAACTACAACTTCCTGCTTTTCTAAATTTTATATATTATAAATATTATTTACTGGAAGCTCTGTAAAAATAAAAAATAAATAATGGCATTTCGGTAGTGACGACAGAAGTGAAAAATTAAAAAAATTACGTGTGTAAATTTTTTATCGCCAGGCAATGTTTTATTGCAAGAAAATACAAGGAATAAGTATTCGCGGTTTATCAACGCCTAAACGTGAGAGAAGGCCAGAGTCCCAGCAGTAGTGAACAATATTTATATGGCACAGATGTCATACACACACCACATTGGCGCGATTTTTTTTCAGATCCCGATTTGGCGAAAACCTCTTAGAAGTTTGAGAAATTTAAATTTCAACATATTGTGGGTCCGTAACGTGACCCAGAATAAGGGGAAAATTTTTTTTTATGCTAGATTGATAATGCATGAAGCATAAGCTTTCAATAGAAATATTACATCAAAAATTGAGAAAAGGTCACCCCCCCCCCAAAAAAAAAACCGGTGCTATGGTGAAAATACGAAAACTGAAAAAAGAGCGGCGAAGAAAAGTTAGCTATGCCATAATTTTTCTCCCCGCTGTAGCTCCCATAAAAGCAAAGTTATACTTTTGAAAATTGAAATGAAGTGAAGAAATGAGCAAAATTAGGTGAATAGCAGACAGTGGTGTCCACAGCCGGGGGGTGCTATGTAGCTTTAACTTTTAAGTTAAAATTGGTAGAGAATCAAATGAGCTATATTTTAAGGTGTATGTAGGGGGGAGGGTAGAGTTCAAGCTCCTCTCCCATGAAAGAGGCCTTCAAAGAGAGAACTTTAAAACAATGTGCATAAGTTATGGTAGCAATGTGACGAGTTCAATGGTTTTTCCCATCCCAAAAAAATTCCCAATACGCCTAAGGACATTTTCAGTTGAACAATTCGATCTAAAATGACAAAAAAGCAAAAAGTTTCTAAAACTGCTTCCCCCCCTCCATGGAAACCCAATTGGGAAGGGGAGGAAGACAGCATTGTAATATGAAAGAGTAATCCGAGATTTTTAAGGGAGATTCGTAAGAAAAAAACCCAAAATTTTTATTATTGATTTTAAAGAAATGAATTTTGGTGTACTACTTAAGAATCTTTTTGTAAGGAATAATTAGCAAAAAAATTTACTTTTTATTAAAAAGTATATTTTTATGGGGATTTTTATGATACTTTTTGTCGAAAAATACACTTTTTAAAATTACTACTCCTCATTCAATTTTCAATATTTTGGTATTACTAAAATTTCTTAAATAGTGTCATAGTATATAGAAAAGAACTAAGGAGAGATATTTTTAATTTTCTATTTTAATCGGCTAAAAAAAAATACGCATGGTAAATTTCCTTAAATTCGTTGAAATTTTCATGTTTACCAATTTATGTAAAATTTTCAGAAATAGTTAAAAAAATATATCTCTCCTTACTTTTCTTGCAAATTTTTTTAAGATTCTATAAACACAAACACTGTGTTTCTAAATCATTTTACCACTGAGCCTTAGTACTTTGAACTTAGGCAAAATATGAAAAAAGTCATTTTCAGGAAAACACGTTTTAAAAGGCCGCTAATCTTTTAAACTCTATAGTGAGTACAATTAAAACAACTCATTTCCTACCTGTTCCAAGCGTCTCCGAGTTCTGAAATTTTCCATGGATATTCGCAAACATTTATTTTATTGTTTTCTGAGATAAAACATTTTTTTAACTTTTGATAATTTTTGGCCGAAAATGGGGTACGGGTCTCCCTTAAGATGATATACCACATGACGGATTTAAAAAAGTGAAAACTGTCCCCCGCCCTCGAGGGTCCACCCTTTCGTCCCCAAATTCCTGCAGCCCGCACTTTAATTTTTTTATTATATTTGATAAATATTGTTTATGCAATGCTTCAATCAAAAAACCACACTTAAAACGATAGATATTGTAGACATAGCTACAGTTTTAATCATACGTTCGTACTCTCTCTTGAAAAAATTTTTAATAAATAATATTTATTGGAGGATTCCAAGTACGTGACAGCTTAGTATGGCTGAAATACGCGAAACTTTGAAAATTAGGTCTTCATTTCCCAAAACATTGTCATATTCTCATACTTCTTTCTGTATGTCGTTTCTCGATAAACGTTTCATTTCACAAAGCTTCTTCGAAAAACTCTGCTCGATAAACCTTCTCATCTGTATTCTCATCGAGAACGAAAATCATCCTTATCGAAAAGGTATTCACCAGGAAACCACAAGCTTCTCGAAATGCCGCTTTTATCAAGGTTAAATTTTATCGCGAAGTTACAAATCCTTCGATAAACCTATTTCATCGAATTAAATTTTCATCGCGAAGAAATGAGTTTCTCGAAATACCTGACTTATCGGGATGAGATTTGCTGAAATGAGAGGCATATACGAAAGCTCTTTTAACCATTCTTTCATAACATGAATCTTTCTACTTTTGGAGTTCAATTTTAAGGGGCGGGAGGAGGGGAAGGGGAGGGGGAGGGGGAGGGGAGCGATAAGGGGCTGAATTTTTTAAATCGTAGCTATTTCGACAATAAATGTTATTTCTGGTGCGGATTTTTTATGGAAATCTCCGCTAAATGTTATTTATTAAATATAAAGATTTTAAAGTGGGTGCTGCCTCATTTTTAGGTGTATTCTGGGAAAAATGAGTGAACCCAAGGGTGACATGTAAATTTCAAACCTTTTTTTTAAACCGTCATATTATATATACATCATCGGAATGTTTTGGCACCTCCCTTTCATTTTACGAATCTTTCTCCTCATGGAGTTGAATTTCAGGAGGGGGAGAGGGAGTGATAAGAGGGTGATTTTTTTAGTCTTAGCTATTTCGACAATGAATATCATTTTAGATGTGGTTTTGAGAGGAGCGCTCCGGTAAATATTATTTCATAAATACAAAAGTTTAAAATGGGGATTGCGTGATTTCTGGGTGCATTCGGGTTAGAAAAAGTAACATTACGGCCACGGGTGAGAAGTAAATTTCAAACTTTTTTGGACCCGTCATGTGATATGTCATACGAAAGATTTTGGAATACTCTTTCATATTATGGACCTTTCTTTTCCTGTAGTTTAATTTCAGGGCGGGGAGTGATTTTTTTTTAATCGTAGCTATTTCGAGAATAACTATCATTTTAGAAATGGTTTCTTGATGGAACCTTCTAATAAAAGTTGCTAATTATAAACCTTTTAAAGTGAGGGATGCGTGATTTCCGGGTGTATTCTGTTTAAAAAAAGTAAACCTGCGGCTGAGGAGTAAATTCCAAACTTTTTTTGGACCCTTCATGTGATTGATTATTGGAATGTTTTTCAAATCACTCTTTCATATTATGAACGTTTCTCCTCCTGGGATTGAATTTCCGCAGGGGGGAGGGAGCGACGAGGGGTGAATTTTTTAAATCGTTGCTATTTTGAGAATAAATTTCCTTGTAAATGTGATTTTTTGATGGGCCTTTTTGGTAAAAATATTTTATTAAATATATACATTTTAAAGCAAGGCTGCGTGATTTCCGAATGTATTCAAGGAAGAAAAAAAATAGTGAAGTAGTGAGGAGTAAATTTCAAGCTTTTTATGGACCCGTCATATGACGTATCATCGGAAAGTTTTTAAACCACTTTTTCATATTATGAATCTTTCTTCTTCTTTCCTCAATTTGGCCTCCTTACAGAAGCGCTTTTCAAACTTTTTTGAAATCCTTTCGTTTTTGTGAATTAAGATCTGATTTTTTTTATGGAGACTTCCAATATATAATGTATGAAAAATTCGTAAACAGTGAGGATAGGCTGTATTCCGGGTGTTGCAATAGTTGGAATTCTAAGGGGAGTGTTTTTATATCTTTTGTTGACTCTTCTTTCATGATAGATCATTAGAAAGCTCTATAATTACTATTTTATTTTATATACCTCCCGCGCTCATCCCTCTCCTCACTTTGCCCCCGCGGGAACCTCTTTAATAAATTTAACCGACACCGATCATGCTATGTATTGTTGAAAAGCCTAAAGATCATTTACTCATATTATGACCATTTACTCGCATTTTCATTGCTCCTGCACTACTTTGCCCCCGGGTGGTCCGTTTAATGTATTTCAATAGAGTCTTCTTATAATTGGGGAATTGTAGATCGTAACTCAATTGATGTACAAAGATCAATAAAAGATTTTGATCACTTTTAATATCCTTTTAGTTCATGTTCTTTACACTAGGAGTGCTTTTGATTATTTTTTCTTTGGCCATTTTGCTACTCGCGATTAACAACTTTTGGCAACCAAGGAACGCCGTTACATGACTTTTCTACTATTGCGGCTCCATTATAACATCCTTTTGGTTTGCTGTTGTTTTTTAAATTCATTTGTTTTCAGTTATCATGTATTTGTTAAATTATGCATAATCGGTTGTAAAACATCTCGATTGTAGATGCTCGAAATTAATCGATGACTATCGAATGTGCTTTTTTAAAATTATGATTTTTATCGAATAGGAAATTTTCGAGAATCGCCCATAATTACTTCCAATTATGTGAAGTTAGCTGAATCAAAGATGCATCAGATGCCTTTCCTAACAGTATAAAGATTAAATTCTAAATAAAATAAATAGCAACATTTTAAAAATAAATAACTTATTCTAAATAAAATACAAAGAAAACTTAACCCACTGACCGTCGTGTAAAAGGGAAAAATTTTAAGTTTTTTCTCGGCAATTTTTTTAAAATTTTAATAAAAGAGGGATTTTTTCTAATGACATAATTTTTTTGTTATGTATATGTAAAGCATCAATCATAACTTAATTTCTCAAAACTAGATTATATTTGCATAACTATACTAGCAAAAGCCGTGCTTTGTTTGGATTCGCGAAGCATTATTTCATAAGATAAATATCTGAATTTAACAAAATTTTTCATATTATTTTTGCATCTTTATTAAGCAAAAACGTTAGCTCATGTTTTGGCGCATTTAAATTTTAGAAATGTAAATTCAACCAAATAACTAAGAATTTCTTCGGAATTTTTTATTTATCATATAAGGCTGGTTTAAATAATGGAATGGGGTAATAAAGTACAAAATTCCATAATGTCTTGTGGGAAATTAATAACTTGTCCACTGTATCCAAGTTGACCACCTTTAACCTGATAAACAATAATAATTTGATTCAATTAAATTATTCTTCAATCAATTAAAATATTCTTAAATTATTCTTCAATCTCAATTATTCTTCTATCTTTCGATTCGGGTACCAAACTTAAGAAACTTAACAAAATATTCACTTTAAATACCAAATATAAGAATTAATTTTACTTGTTTACGATTCTTTTGCTGCCAGTTTACCACAGTAAATACCTTAATAAATAAATCATAATGTAATTCTTTTAAAATCCGTAAGTATAAACTGCGTGAATAATTTTGGCAGAATAATGAAAATATATTTTATTTAATATATTAATCATTATTCTATCTATAATTACTTACCCCATGGTTCATTTTCCTTCTTAAAATAAAAAGATACGGGTTCAATTTTTTATTTGCAAACGATTTTGGCTGAATAATGAAAATATATTTAATTTAATTAATTAATCATGATTCTACTTATAATTACTAACCCCATGGTTTATTTTCCTTCTGAAAATAAAAAGATACGCGTTCAATTTTTTATTTGCAAAAATGAGTCTATAATAGAAAAACATGTAGAATAAATTAATTATTAAAAATATTTTTTTAAGGGTTATTCTGTAAAAAAATAACATTGTGCAAATCTACAAATCATAATTTATTCTTATCTTTAATTTCAAATCAAAATACTGAATAGTTTTTTTATAAAGTGTACGACAAAGTGTAACTTGAGTGGCCAAGTAGAGGATTCGCTTCGCTCATCCTAATTAATTTAAATAAATCTTCAACTGCAGTGAAACCTACAGCCTAGTGAACGGATGTATCCGGTTGCGGCAGTGGGAAGGTTAAGGAAAAAATTCTATCTAAAGATCTTCTATCACTAGTTCTATCTAAATTCTAAAGGAACGAAGATACATTTTGCAAAGAATCGAGAGACAATAAGTTATTTTTGTGATGGAATTTTAGAATGCAAATATGTTTAATAAGAAATTCTCCGGATTTCAGATTTCTTTTTTTGGTCCAAATGTTTATTGCTAAAACATTTTGTATCATTCAATATAATTTATTCAGCAATTAAATAATGTAATCAAATGGACTTCGTGGACATTCCCATTTCAAACGAATATCTGAGTTTCTGTATTTTGCATTCAACAACACTCAAAACTACTAAAACGGAATCACAAAGAAGGCATGAAAAAGTCTATTTTAGACAAGTGTTGAATGATATAATCTTAAACGGAATAATTTAAAGATGCATCTTTTGCCAAGTTTATGAACTTTTCTGTTTTGGGCAAATTTTCATCATTAACATGTTCCGTTTTAACTGGACCATCTAAAACTATTATAACGTTTTCACTCTGTAGAATAGCTGTGAAGAATTTAAAATTATTACAATGGAATCAGTGAATGTGACCTATCTTAGAGGTAAAGAAAATCAGGATTACATGAAAATAATCGGAAAACCCTTGGTCCGCTCACTTTTCTTCCATCACCTCAGTTTTCCCCCTCCCCTTCAAAGGACAGTTTTCAAATATATGTATTTTTTGCAATTGTATCATTTTATTATTACAGATCAGATTTTTTAATGGTGCCCTGTGATGAATATTAGTCATACTATTTCAAGATTTTAAAGAGAGGGAAATGTTTTATACCGGGGAGATGTGATTGTTGGAACTCTGGGGGGGGAGGGGCAATTTTCTAAATTTGGCCTTCATCCTTCATGTGATATATCATTGGAAAGTTTTCTGGCCATTAATTTAAATTATATTCCTCTAGTTTTTTTGAGGTTCTTCGCCGCTTCTCAGCAACAAGTTTAGGCAGACGCGAGAAATTCAAGGAAGCATACTTACTAAAAAATAGCTAAACATAGGTACTTCAATCATTTTAGAGCTATTTTGTCTATTATGTCATCAACGTTGACTTTGAACAAGATAATGAAAAATAATATTAATACGACAACAATTATAGATGTTTGATTAGATATTAAGTTTATTTTTTCTATTTTCTGCAAAATGTACTTCGTTTGATTCAAGATTTCTTTAGGAAAACCAACCAGCGTAGAGGGAAAAAACTGCTAGTACTATATATTTATAATTCCTAAAACTTGAAACCTACATAAAATGGAACATTTTGCAATTGTCTTTACTTCTTGGCAAGTTTTTGGTGAACACAAAATCACCCTGCAAATGGAAACATTTGACTGTCCCGAAGAATACATATACAAGTATACCTGCTGAGATAAAAATGGGCTTTGATGGGTCCAACTGGCTCTGACAGTTAAGGGAAAAGACTAATTTATGCAAATGCAATAATGGCAAACTGATTGAGTTTTGAGACTTTATCTTTGTTCATTTTACAATTTTATGCCAAACAATATTCTAACATGATGTGCTAGCTGGAATTAATAAAAGTAATTCTACCCTTATGAAAATGTCTTTTAGAATTCTGTGGAAAAAGCTGTATAGAATCCTATAGAATTATGGCCCATTTTACTATAAGCTAGTTTAAAATCTGTAGAAGTTTAATCGAAAGACCTGTAGAGAAAAAGTATTTAATAAAAATTTCTGCTTTTCAGACATTTCTACCTATAGCTTTTAATCTAGCATATAGAATAATTCTATAAAAATTATTCTATAGAATTCTAAAAGCCATTTTTGTAAAGGTATTCTTGAACTGTTTATTTGTGAACTTTTATTGTCTCTTTTAAAGTAACTTCAGAAATCTGAAATATGATTTATATTCTGTTCAAAAACATGCTGATGATGTCTTTTAAGCTCTAAAAGAGTTTTTGTCAATCATTGGGCGAGAAATAAGAAAGTGGCGCTTAAAAGTTTGTTGACCAATAAAGAAAGAGAATAATTCCTTGTGACAGAAAACTTTAGTAGTGTATCTTTTTTAATCATACAGATTCCTTGTCAAGGTTGGCTATTTGATGTAGAGAGATCTCACGATAAATATGAAGAATATTTCTACAAATCAATGAATTTCTCGATTGAATTCTTTTATTTCGAGTCACGTTTATATTTAGGAAAAGAGCTGATGGATATTGGAAGGTTTTGATGTCCGCCTGGGTTTTTACAAAATAATGGCAATTTCGACATTTAATTTTTCAACTGGAGCTATTTTAAAATAAATTAATGGATTTTGAAGGACAGATTTTTTATGTGTTTATTTAGTATTGTAATTTTGCTTTTACTTATTTATGCAGTTAGGGATCTATGGGAAAATTCATAATTTTTGTATGAATTCAAAATAATACAAAAATCATCTGAAATTTTTTTTTATACTGATTAGCGTCAAATGTGCTCCCCTCCTCGAAGCATTGAAATGTGTCCCAGAACCTTTAGGCCTTTATGCTTATGATTCGCTTAGGGGTGCTACCTTTATGGGAATTTCAAACTGCTCTTTCCAGAATTGCAAAAATCCCTCCCACATAAAAATGTCTCAGTTATCTGAAATGACCACAAATGTGACTTGTGAGACTTAACATTGCTTACAGAAACTTCAGGTATGGACAGACAGATGTGAATGAGGAGGTTGATGGTGATGTTTTTAAACAATGAGCTATCATGGATGCCTAGTATTACCTCTGATAGTTTTTTCATTTCATTTCGAAACAACTGGTTTGTGAAAAAGAAAGAAACTGATTATTTTACCAGGAAATTTTTGAATTTTTATATCATTAACTTTTATGAAGATGATCATTAAAGGTTACTGTAGACTCCTTCAAATTCGCACATAATTGAGGGATGTAAACAATGAAACATTCAGTTCAGATAGAAAAACAAAATTTGTACATTATTTTTATATCAATTATATACATATTTAAATTTGTAATTTTTGTTAATATAATTGAATTAATGTTTTTTCAAGAATAAGAATAAATTGATTTCTGAAAGAAATTCAAAATAGTGCTGTTATTATTGGTAGTTGCAGTCTTCTTGCGAAATACATTTGTAAGCTTATTTGGTTATTAAGTCTGGTTAAACCTGAAATAAAACCTCCATTTTTATATGATTTTGATGTGAATCAGTAATGTACCTTTGTGAGACAAATTTCATTAATTTAGGAAAAGTACATTTCATCTTTGTAATGAATGTATAATCATACATTATTGATTATTAACTTGGCCTTTGCTTTTAATATGTTACATGCATTAAAATTATTAAATTTTTTATTTATTCTGTTTATTACTTATTTTAATATTTTATTATATTGCAAGCATTTATTATAGTTTCCATTGCATTACTAATTACATTAAAATTATTGTTTAAAAATATTAAACAAAGCAATGAACAGAAATCTGCAAAAATCTAAAATCTGCACGACCTCTGGTCCCAAACTGTGTGGATTTGAGGGAGTCTAGTGTAATACTTATAAAACAGCAAATAAATATAAATGCATTCTCTTTTGTTTAAAGATGATTCTTCATAATTATACTGAGTATCTTAATTATTTTAAAATAAGAGTAGAACTGGTTTAAGGTGTAAAATATATTTTAAAGAAGTTTTCTAAGTATTTGTTTTGGCTGCATTGTTTTAGGTTCAGCAGACTGAATAGTAAGAATTCGGTAGATAACCGAATATTTAGCGCAGTCCTATTCAAAATCTATGTGATGGAAAAAACATTGTTTAGGGAAAATATTCTCCACTAATTAAAGAAAATCCCTCGTCTGTCATGAATTTCAGCAAAGTCTTTTATTTGATTTTTTTTTTTTTTTCATAATAATTAATCAGAGCCCGATGAAAATCATCACGACTATATTTCTAAAGACTACACATAGAACAAACATACGGTAACATAACATAACATAAAAACTTCCACAAAATATAACTAACAACAATAATACTGTTGACACTTATAATAATGTAATTTACTAAAAGGTATTAAGTACAGTTAATGTGCGATTACATTCTCAACAATTTTAACTTGCAGTTTTATCTTCTATATTATTATAGTATTATTATAGTACATTATTATAGTATTATAGTATTATTATAGTATTCTTTAGTATTTTGCTAAACTTTAATATTTTCTGATAAGTAAAATGTTGTACAGTAGACTCCCTCAAATCCGCACAGCTTGGGACCAGAAGTTTTGCAGATTTTAGAATTTTGTGGATTTCTGGTCATTGATTTGTTTACATTTCTTGTAATTGCTTTGTTTACATTTCTTAAAAAATAATTTGAATGTAATTAATAATGAAATCAAAAGTATAATGAATGCTTACAATATGCTAAATTATTAAAATAAGTAATAAACTAAAATAAAAAAATTTAGAGTTTTTAAAAGGATAAAAATACTAAAAGCAAAGGTCAAATTAATATTCAATAATGTACATTTAAATATTCATTATAAAGATGAAATGTGTTTTTCCTAAATTATTCAATGAAATTTGCTTCATAAAGTACATTACTAATTCACATCAAGATCATAAAATAATGAAGCTTTAATTCAGGTTTAGCCAGATTTAATAACTAAAAGAGCTTGATTAATACATAAATATATTTGGTAAGTTTGTGATTACCAATGATATCAGTAATATCTTTATTTTTCCAGAAATAAATCATTCTTTCTTCATGAAAAAACATGAATTTAATAACCTTAACAAAAATTACAAATTAAAAAATACATGGAATTGATATAAAACTAAAAAAGTCAAATTTTGCACCTAAATCTGAGCTGAATGTTTCATTGTTTATATCCGTAAAATATGTGCGGATATTTGGAATGCGGATTTGAAGGAGTCTACTATATCTATATGACGGCAAAATTTCTCTTCCAAAAAAATCCTTTGTTTTTAAATTATTTGTTTTAGAATATAAAAGAATTACATTCACAGCCAAGAAATTTAAAATTTTATACATTAAATATGTTTTCTTAAATAATAACTCAAAAAATAATTTTAATAGAGGGAAAAATATATATATATGCTTATCAAAGAGAAAACCACTGTTTCAAATATTATGCAAAATTGTTTAAAAATTTCACAACTTAAAGTACTGGGCTAGATAGTTACTATTGTCAAATATTCAGTTTATCTGAGTGCCGAATATTTTAAATGATTGTAAATGTAAGCAAAAATTAAAGTCGCCACACTTAAAATTTTGTGCCATCATACCTTCAACTCACAAGTTGCAGAATTTTTCAGAAGAAGAGTAACGACAAAATAAATGAATAAATAAAAATTGCTTACCATTAATTTATTTTAAGAAAGAGGATGGGTCAGAAAATTGGTTTAAAAAATTAGCTATTGTTAATATCAGAACACTTATTTCCTAGATGTTATCACAAGAGTAAAGCGACGCTAACACGATGAATGAATTTTAAAAAATGAATGACTCGAAAGAATTCATTCAGGTATAGTGAACCATTCAATAAATCTCAGCAACAGAAATGTTCAAAAATATTTATTTATAAAACAATAGATAACGTTAGTCAAAATCCGTGAATACAGCACTTAAACAAGGTATCGGGCTAAATTTTGACACAATTGGATTTTGAATAACCAACAGGAAAATTTATCTGTAAAGCCTGTTTCTGATAATGTCTGGACAGATAACTAAAATTATAAACAGGGATAACAAAAAAGTAATATTCATACTGTCATTGAAACATTTTTATTAATAAATAGCTGCTTAAATCATTAATTAGTTAACTAAATGGGAATTTCTCCATTTAAGGAATGAATTCTTTTCAATAAATCATTATGTAAAAATCCGCGATTCATTCCTGTATTTGGCATCTTGTATTTTTCCTTTTTTGTTTTATAAAATAACAATAAAAAAATCTGTTTATTTATGCCACCCTTTAAACTAAAATAAGATTAAGCTAAAATAGTTTAATTGATCACGTTTGTGTTAAAATTTCTAAAAACAGCGATTTGATATTCTTTTTGTTGATAATTAGTAATTTCAAACATTATCAAAATGCAGATAATTTTATTTTAATATTTCTAGCAGATAATTTTATTTATTTATTTATTTGTAATTAGTTCGGCAAATGTTATTCCAAAACAATAAATTGTTTTTTCTTTAAATTAAAACCAAATATTGCTTATAGACAGTGGTAATTTAAAAGTAAATGTTATTTAACACAGATCTCGAATTTGCAGAATAGCATTTTATTCTTAGTAAAATGAGACACGCTGATCACAGAAATGACATTACTTTTTGATATCACCTACATTTTTTTTCACAAAAGAAAAAAATATGGGATGGCTTTTAATAAAATTATTGTGTAATATTTATTGAATAGTAACAACATCTTAATAATAATATAACAAATTCTTAGTAAAATGAAATTAATAAATGCAATAATACAATACTGCACTAAAGGATGTGAAATTTAAAACTAGATGGCATATCGATATATGTTGATGAAAAGGCGCAATTTTCTGCTGTGCATTTGTAGGGAGAACATACATTTATTTCGTTCGTTTATTGATATCTTGCATTTGTTTTGTCATTTTCTTAAGATTAAAAACCTACTTGCTTCAGTAACAACGTATTCTTGCTATAGAAATCGAGAAAAAGAATTTACCAAATATTTTCCCCAAGAAAGCGCACTTGTATACTGTACAGATACTCCTGGATTAATGACTCATTTATTTTTCACCCCTGATCATGAACATCTCAGTAGAGACTATTTATTGATTCTAATAAAAGAAGTTAAAAAGGTGTCTTACTTAATAATGGTAATGTTCTACCTTCAATTCCTGTAGCTCATTCAGTAACTTTTAAACAATCATATGATAACCTTGATATTCTCCTCAGTATTATAAAATATCCAGAATTTAAACAGCAAATCTGTGAGAATTTAGAAATTTTATCAATGCTATTAGAGAAATACCCTGTTTCTTAAACTGAACTATATGTTGTTGTAAACATTGAAAAAAGAAAAAAAACTTTGAAATAAATTACCATGTTCAAAATGTGTTAATTACTAAAAATTATGCCATGGGATGGGATGAGACAGATACTCTTACAAGTTAAAACATGAATAGAGATGGAAATGCTCGGAAAAGTTGAAAAAAAAAAAACAGTTTTTTTTTTCATTTTTTTTTTCAAAGTCTTATTTTTATTTATTATAATTTTGATTGGATTATTAATTACATTCAAATCATAGTTTAAAAAATGTAAACAAAGCAACGACCAGAAATCTATACGACCTCTGATCTGAAGGAGTGCAGATTTCAGGGAATCTACTGTATCATCCGAAAAGCGTAGTTTACTCAGAAGTATCTATTGTAAATGTTAATGGCATGTTTAGATCATAAACTAGTTGATTTTTGCTCAACTAAATATAGTAGGCTGTCTCAAATCCATAAAACTTCGTATCAGAGACTGTGCAGATTTTAGAATTTTGCAGATTTTTGGTCATTGCGCTGTTTACAATTTTTAAACAGTAATTTGAATGTAATATTTGATGCAATTGAAACTATAAAAAATGCTTACAATATAATAAAATATTAAAATAACCTAAATAATAATTTTTTTAATTGTTAAAATATTACAAGCAAACGTCAAGTTAATCAATAATGTATGATTAAATATTCATTATAAAGATGAAATGTATTATTCCTAAATTATTCAATGTGAACATGCCTGATAAAGGTACATTACTAATTCCATCAAAATCATGAAATAAGGAAATTTTATTTCAGGTTTAACCAGACTTAATAATCAAAAAACCTTGATAAATACATAAATATATTTGGTTAAAAGACTGTAATTACCAATATGTTGAATTTTTTTTGGAGAAATAAATTTATTCTTCCATCATTAAAAAAAAAAAAAAACATGAATTCAGTAATATTAAAAAAAATTACAAATTGAAATAAAAATGTAATTGATATAAAAGTAAAAAAGTCCAATTTTGTCTCTGTATCTGAACTGAATGTTTCTTTGTTTACATCCATAAATTATGTTCAGAGTTTAGAGAGTTACGGATTTGAGGGAGTCTGCTTCTATTGTACTTCATATTGCACATCAAATATAAAAAATATTGTATATCAAATACAGTCAAGGATCGATAATCCGTGCACCCATAATCTGCAATTTTCTATAATTCGCGTTACTTTACAAATATAAACAGTTAAGAAAATTAAAAAATTTGTGGTCAAAGATTGATTTTTTAAAGCAAATAATAAAAAATTTGACAAAAAAATCATAATAAAACTGATATTTTTTCAATAAGACTCTTATATTTTATACAAACAATGAATAAAAAAAAACATATTACAGAACATATGTATATGTAATTATTTTTATTTAAGCACAAACATATAAATTTTTTAATAAAATGATGTATTGAGACAGCATATTAAATTAATTATTAAATTTCAATTTTATCTTTTCATATTATACAGTTTATAAAATTAAAATTATGTCTAGGAATAATAAAATGACATATAATCCATAACAATCTATAATCTGCAATATTCCATAATCCACACAACCTTTGGCCCCAACTTCTGTGGATTATAGAGCTTTGATTGAACTTCATTCATACTACAGTTGAACCTCGAAAATCCGGACCTCCAAATTCCGGAAATCTCTAAAATCCGGACATTTTTCCGATTTCAGTTTTATTAATTTTTAAAATAAGACATAGCTGTAATTTTCATCAACTGCAGTTAAATTCTGATAATTATACTAAAAATATATATATAGATATATTCTGGTTAATATTATAATGACTTGCTGTTAATTAAAGACTTTATTATTACAAAAATTAAAAAGTCAAAAAGCGTTCAACAAAATTTACAGTAATGAATCATGATGAAATGAATGACTCATTGAATTAATCATGAATTTTGATACTTGAAAAAATTTGGGTTAAAAAAAAAAAAAACGTAAATTCTGTCTAAAAAATGCAGAAAAAACGGAGAAATTTGTAAAAAAAAAGAAAGCCAAATCAAGCATGAAATCAATTAAAAAATCTTGAAAAAACGCACATTTCATCAAAGATTCATGATTCATTCATTTCATAATTATTCGTCTCACTCTCAATCGCCTTTGAGAATCAAGAGGTAGGGCGCTTTCTAGGGATTTTTTGAAAATTTCAAATTCTTTATAAAGTAGGGAGGGGTGTTTGATCGGGAAGAGTGGATTAACAGGATTTTACGGTATTATATAACCATAAAAAAAGATTTTTTAATAAACCTCCAAAATCCGGAAAAATCGAAAATCCGGAATCGCCGCGGTCCCGACGGTTCTGGATTTTCGAGGTTCAACTGTATATATCAATTGCAACCTACAGTTTTTTAGATTTATTAAAACCTGCTTTAGAGAAATCCAAAATGAAAAGATTTCCTTTCAAATAATTTTCAAATTATGCTTAAAAAATGCAAAATGATGGTTTAAGATGGATGTGTCATCCATAACAGAAATGACCAGATAGGTTGAAACTTCAGTTACTTAGCTATCTTTGTTGACAAATTTCACCAACTTCTACAAATCGTCAAACTAATAGCCAAATTGACATACAAATATTGACATAAAATTTATTTTTAATAACAACAACAACAAATAATAATAATAATTAGTAGAATATTAACAAGAATGCAGATAAAAATTACTGAATGATGTTTTAAACACTTGTATCATATTTAAGGTCGATGAATGAGACATTCACGATCACCCATTATTGGCATTTAATCTTACAGTTTGGTGATAGTTTTTTGGTCGACTGGTTAGCTAAGTAGTACCGAAACTTCTTATGCTATCCTATAATCTGGCAGTCTTCAATGACTGCATGAGAGGTGCCTAAGATGCCTTGATTAAGAAAGGGGGCTCTATCAGTCCACAATCAAGCACTAAGCTTCAATTCAGATACAGAATTTAAAATACACTTGTTTTTAAATAATTAATTTCTCAGAAACCTATTATATAAATTGCATGAAAAATTGTTTTTAAGCTAAATAGAATAGTGCTGAATTCATTTATGCTGTCAGAATTTGGTATTTTATAGAAAAAAATATAGTTAGGGTTCGTTTTAATATGCATATCCCCCCTAAGCAAATTTTATATACACCATTTAAATGTAGTCTTTATTTCAAATTGCTCAGTATCAATAACATTCTTAAACAACAATTTGTTGAGAAGTTAGTAGTTACTCTTTTCCATGATTGCACAAATCTATAAAATACATTTTTAACATATTAATAAAATTAAAGAAATAATTTCCAACTTTTTGAATAGTATTTAACTTCCATTCATGAACCTTGCTTTATTTCTTTAAAATTGAAATTTTTATATTGTCTGTTTTCATAATCACTTTGCAATTTGGATGTTCTTCCTTTTTTTTTTCTTGTTCAATTTTTTATGTTTTTTATATTTGTTACTATCCCTTATAGCACTTAAAAAAAAAAAAAAAAAAAAAAAAAAAAAAAGAAAAGAAAAAGAAAACAAAATGTTTTTGTCTTTCTTAACTAAATTTAGAAAATAAAACATAAAATAAATTGTTTTTCAGAGTTAAAATTACACTTCCTACTGTTATAAATATATATATTTTGTTATCATTTAATTATAAAAATAAACCATTAGATATATACGAAAGTTAATACAGAAATAGAAAATTTGCCTATCATACAGTATTTAGGTTAAGTCTAGCCATGCCCCAGAAAACAAATCATAATAAACGAAACTCTAAACTTTATTCATTCCTTTAGATCAGTCCTTTAGATGTTCCAGAACATGTCTAAACTAAAATTAACAGTTTTCACCAGTTAATAATCATTAACGGTTTAGAATACTTTTATCCCAAAATACAAACATTTTAGTAGAAGAGTAAGCAAAAGAAATATATCTTACCATTAACTTATTTTAGTAAAGAGTTTATTAAATTCTAAAAACTTTTTCAATTATATCTCTATAGATCATTATATTTAAAAATTTTACTGTCTACTTGCAGAGAACTTTCATATCGTCCAAATTCAAATAGAAGCAAACAGACGCCAACGCCATGAATGAACCACGTTGGCCGATTTTGAATGAATCATATCAGTAAATCTGCTGCAACAAAAAGTTCAACTTCTGACTTTTTATTTTCTCACATCTACCAATATTACCGTTTGTTTCAAGAATTACGAAAAATATCCTCTGCAAGTAAAAAAGAAAACAAAAGGGTTATTTAGGAAAAATGAATTGATTCGTTTCTCAAAATTCAGGAAATCTTTATTTAAATTCACCCTCGAGTGAAGATTTTTGACCTGTATCATTCTACATTACAGCAACACCCTCATCAGAAGTATAGTATCTAGACACGAACATCTATCTAGAACAGAAATAATTTTGAATAGAGATGAAAATTCCCTGATGAACAATTTTAAATATCGATTAACTGAGTTATGGATCATTCATTATCTGAAATTAACTCGATTAGCGAATAACTTTCTTCAATCAATTACTTTAGATTTTATATAATGTTTTCACGAACAAATTTTCTGCTGAAAGTGTCGATTTTTAGATATATTTTTAAAATAACACAATTCAGTTGATGTTTTGATTGAATTCAAGATTATTTTTACACGCTTCATTTAAACAATTTATAATATTTTTTAGTACATCTAAAAGGAGAATTATTATATCGTTTTTTGTGAAATTTTATCTTTGTTTTATCAGTTTTTTAAGAGCTCAGCTTATATCCATTGAATTTTAATTTTTCTTGCATTGCATAGAAAAATTAATTACCGTAAAATACCGTTAATCCGCCCTTCCCGATCAAACGCCCCCTCCCCACTTTATAAAGAATTTGAAATTTTCAAAAAATCCCGAGAAAGCGCCCTCCCTCCGATTCTCAAAGGCGATTTTGAGCGAGATCAATCATTTTGAAATGACGAATCATGAATCTTTGATGAAATGCGCGTTTTTTTCAAGATTTTTTAATTGATTTCATGCTTATTTTGGCTTTTTTTTACTAATTTCTCCTTTTTTCTGCGTTTTTTCGACAGAATTTACGTTTAAAAAAAGAAAAAAAAACCAAATTTTTTCAAGTATAAAAATTCGTGATTCATTCAACGATTCATTCATTTCATGATGATTCATTCCTGTAAATTTTGTTGAACGATCGCGAAAAAATCCCGTGTAAGCGCCCTCCCCTAACTATTGTACGATTTTTCTTTTCGTTTCGGGGGGCGGATTAACGGTATTTTACGGTATTTCTTATCAATGTAATTATTAGAATATGATGGAAAGTGTTGTTTTCAATATTTTGATTTCTTTGACTTATTGGTTTTGGCTCATTTTTTACTTTAGTAGAACAAATTTTATTTTCTTTTTTTAATTATTATGTGGTAACTTTCGTTGTTTCAATGAAACGTTAACATTTTATAGGGATGGCCAGATAGAAATTTATTGAAAATAAGTTTTAGTTAGTCCTTTAAGAGACCTTTTAGTTTGTTTATAGGATTTAGTTTAATCTTTGACTTTTTTTGTAAGAACAATTCTTTGTAAATTAATTTCTTATTTAATAAAATTAGTATTTTAATATTAATGATAAAAATTGATGAAAAAATATGCATGTTCTTTCCGTGACACAATTAAAAAAAAAAATACAGTTGAAATTATGCTGTATCTGACAACAATTTTCTGAACATCAAGCCATTAAAGACCCTAAATATAATGCAGTTCAACTGGAATATTTGTAGATGATTAAATTAGACTTTTATGTCTATTAATGCATATAATTATACTCAAATTTTTATAAAAATATCAACTTTTTTTTGCCACTGCTGTCATTAACGTAAATGAACTTATTTTGGATGAAGATCTTTCTTGTCTTATATTAAAGAAATTATTGTATAGAAAGATCTAAAGATTTGTAGCTTTATACAGAAATTTTTTATTGTCAAACTGAAACAGAAAGTGTTTAGGGGAAAGATTTTAAGCACTGTTTATGTTGAAGGTATAAAATAGCTTATTTTAAATAATTTTATAGAATCTAAAATTATGCATATCTATTTAAATATGACTGTTTTTTGAGCAGTTTTTTTTTTTTTTTTTTGTAAATTTTTATTTATATTATTGCAATAGAGATTATTTCACATTTCAAAAAAAGCATTTTTTTTTACTTGTTGTTATCAAATTTAAAACAGCAGCTCAAATCCGCAACCCTAAAATCCACACATCATCATAAATATAAAGAATGAAACTTTGAGTTCAGATATAAGGACAAAATTACAGAACTTTTTTTATTTAAAACATTCCATACATATTTTAATTTGTAATTCTCGATAATATTATTGAACTCACGCCTTTTCAACAATTTAATCATTTTAGCAAATATCTTTTTTTTTTTTTTTTTATCATTTTAGTTTATTATTACTTTATTTAATTATTTTCGTACAGTAGAGTCCCTCAAATCTACACAGCTTGGGATCAGAGGTTGTGCAGATTTTGGAATTTTTCAAATTTCTGGTCTTTGCTTAGTTTACATTTTTTACTCAGCAATTTGAATTTAAAAAGGCAACCAAAATTATAATCATTGATTATAATGTAGAAAAACATTAAAGGAATAAAATAAAAAACTAAAAAGATAAAACGTAAGATAACTTAAAACTCTTTGAAATATTAATAGTAAAGATCAAGTAAATGAAATTAATAATTGATATTTGAATTTGCATAGAAAAGATGCAATATATTTTCCTTGAATTATTCTATGACATTTTTCTTATGAAAAATACTCTCTATCAATTTACGATAACATCATTGTAATAAAAAACAAAAAAGCTTGATTAATAGGGTACATAAATATATTTGGTTAAAAGATTGTGATTACCACTGTTATCAGCAATAGCTTGATTAAAAAAAATTATATATGCTCTTTGCTTAGAAAACAGTGGCACAGCCAGAATTTAGTTCTAGGGGGGGGGGGGGGTTGAATTTCTGATAAAAATGTTTGCCAGTTATTTGAATTTGAATCGCCGGTTAATAGAATCAAATCTAATTAGAATATTCACTGCATAATATTTAAACTCAAAGAGCATCATTCAATTAGTATAAAACATCTCAGAAAGTGATTTAGTTCAAGTAACCAATTTTTACTTAACTAATCCATGTACATGCTCTTTCACAGTTTTAAGTAAATTTTTTGCCATTTAATTAAATCACTTTATTAAATGAAATCTGATTCAATAAAGCGGCGGATTTTGAAGTATGCCAAAACGCTTAAATATTAAGTATTCGTACAAGCAGCAATTATAGTGATCTTTCTTAGCTCTGGGAGGGCTTTTAACCCCAAAACCACCCCCTTGGCTGTGCCACTGTTAGAAAATAACTTAATTTATATTAGTAAGAATTACATATTAAAATACATACTGGATGAAATACAACTATAAAAAACTACAACTTTGTTCCTACATCTGAATTTTAGGGTTGCACATTTGAGGGAGTCTACTGTATTTTATAATATTTCAAGTATTCATTATAATTTTGATTGTACAGTACAGAACCATTTATCTGCAATGGTTGGAGTGAGATATATTCCAGACAACTGGTTTTTCTGGTTAACTGATGGGGCATCAAAACAGCATCCATTTGATAAGTTTTATGGAATATAGGTGGTTGTGGTATTACTTCTAATTTTAAATTAATTATTAGATTACTTGAACTAAGAATTAGATGTAAGTATGATCAAATGTTAGAATCAAACAAAGGTAATTTATGGGAATTCCTTGGGAACAAAAATTCTTCTGTTTTCTCAGCATAAAAATGAAAGCATCTATAATATAACTCTATGTGCTTCTATTTCAAATACTAGATGCTGTTATCAAACTAACTTTGCAATTGTTTCAAGCAACGTATATATCAAACTGGCAGTGTATGACACTTTTTCTACAAAGATTCTGTCATCAGTCCATTAGAAATATCACTGGATAAATGCTTCCATACTGTATTACATATTCAAAATACTGTTTAAAAAATGCAAACAAAGCAATGACCAGAAATTCACTAAACTTTAAAAATCTACATAACTTCTGGTCCTAAGCTGTACGGATTTGAGAGTGTATATCATATTTTCTTCCTATTAAAAAATTTATGTACAAATAAATATTAAAATGAAACAAAAAATTGGTGAAAATTAAGTCACAGTTAAAACAACACATGTTGCAACAGCAGTTAATTCAACCTTAAGGCCCCACTCTAGGCACAGAAAAACACCCGGATGATAATGTAAAGTCTATGGGATTGTTCTTTTCAAATATCTTGCTCAAATTTTATTTTTGCATAGGATAGCTGAGAACATTCCACAACCGCCTTGTTATTATTTTTTCAATTTTGGTTTTAGATTTAAAAAACAAATTACTTTAAATTTCAAAACCAGTTTAAACCGGTTCTGAAATTGAAACTATCATAATATAAAAAATATATAAGATAAATCGAAAAAGTAAAAACTAGGCCGGTTGTAGATCGTCTTCAGCTTCTATGCAAAAAAATCAGATAAAAATATTAAAATTTGAGGGGAATATTTGAAAAAACGTGCAAATAGCCTTTACATTATCATCCGTGTCTTTTTCTGTGCCTAGTGTGGGGCCTTAAGAACCAAAAAAGTCCCTCAATAAAAGTGATCTAAATGAACTCATGATAAGAGAAGATTGAAACTTCTCATTTTATTATGTGTCAATATTCCTCAATATCGTACTACTTGATTATCCCATCGACCAAAAAACTATCGCCAAACTCTAAGATAAATGCCAATAATGGGTTACTATATATGTGACATCCACTTGTTATAAAATACAATATGCATGTTTATTATGCCAAAAAGTGATTTCAAATTCGATCTTTTATTTACATTTGTTATTAATATTTTACTAATTTATTTGTTTTTTCATTATTTAAAATAAAAATTATGTCAATTTGTATAACTTGGCTAATAGCTTAAAGATTTCTATAATTTGGCGAAATTGGTCAACAGGATACCCAAGTACTACCCACAATATTTTAAAAAGAAAGCAAACTGTCACACTTGTATGATAAATTTACAAATTAGTTTGATTGTGTTAAAATACATGTATATGTATGTACTCCTCGTTATATGGAGTTCCTTTGCCTGCAATTTATTCTGTCGAGCTGTCTAAATGACAGACCAGATGTTATGACCAATAAGGTTATCTGAGGGAGAAATGCCACCAGTTGTCGCTTAGTTAAGTTAAAAGATAAAGCATTGGTATTGCAAGCCAAGGATCTGGGTATGATTTTTAGCCTGGGCAATTTTTCGCTCAGTTTGAAAATATTCAATTTGTATGATAGATTTACCAATCGGTTTGATTGTGTTAAACAAACATAATCATTGCATAAACAAACAGTAATTTTTAAGATATTGCATTTATAAATACAATGTAGGTACAAGCAAAGATCTTTTATTTGCACAAGTTGAAACCAAGGATTAAGCAGATTATAGAATAATGCAGTTTACAAAGTATTATGTGGGTTATGAGTAATTTTGTTTTTTTAAGGAGCCTTTTAATACCATATTCAGTATAGTATAGTACAAATACAGTTGAACCTCGAAAATCCGGAACCGTCGGACCGCAGCGATTCCGGATTTTCGATTTTTCCGGATTTTGGAGGTTTATTAAAAAATCTTTTTTTATGGCTATATAATACCGTAAAATCCCGTTAATCCGCTCTTCCTGATCAAACGCCCCCTCCCCACTATATAAAGAATTTGAAATTTTCAAAAAATCCCGAGAAAGCGCCCTTCCTCCCGATTCTCAAAGGCGATTGAGAGTGAGACGAATAATTATGAAATGAATGAAAAAATCTTTTTTCAAGATTTTTTTAATTGATTTCATGTTTGTTTTGGCTTTCTTTTTTTTACAAATTTCTCCGTTTTTTCTGCATTTTTTGGACAGAATTTACGTTTTTTTTTAAACCCAAATTTTTTTCAAGTATCAAAATTCATGATTAATTCAACGATTCGTTCATTTCATCATGATTCATTACTGTAAATTTTGTTGAACGCTTTTTAACTTTTTAATCTTTGTAATAATAAAGTCTTTTATTAATGGCAAGTCATTACAATATTAACCAGAATATATCTATATATATTTTTTTAGTATATTTATCAGAATTTAACTGCAGTTTATGAAAATTACAGCTATGTCTTATTTTAAAAATTAATAAAACTGAAATCGGAAAAATGTCCGGATTTTAGAGATTTCCGGAATTTGGAGGTCCGGATTTTCGAGGTTCAACTGTATGAAATCTAATAATTTAATTTATTATCCCGTAAAAGCTCATTTATTAAAGAAGATATATATTTAAATAATAATGTATATACAGTCAAAGATCTTTAATCTGCACTAGTAGGGACCAAAGTTTGTGCAGATTATAGAATATTGCTGACTCCAGAGTATTGTATGGCTTTGTTTTTTCTAGAGAACATTTTAATAACTTAATCAGCATAATATGAAAATTAATAATTTAATATAATTTTAATAATTTTGTAACGGCAAACTCACGGTGGGCGCTATTTGTAACGTTATATGCAGACATACTCAGTAGTTTAGGTTAAAACAACAAAGTTTATTCAAGTGATAATGGCCGAAGGGAAGTGGAGCAAGTCTAAAATTTTACACACTGAGAACACTATGAACAGCTAAAATCATACTCACAGGCCCCAACCTAGCTCAGTCGTGGCACCGCCTAACACTTGACACTGTCTCCTGGCTGAGCTGCTGAACAAAGCTTAGTTAAACAGCCCGTGGCTGTGGATAGTTCTTTATTTCATCAATAATAAAAATGGAACTACTATTAAAGTTTCTTACCACGGCCGACTCCTAAATCCACTATCCAAACTCCCTTCCACTTTACTGGAGGTCGTTGCTACTTTCTATTCGTCAGCACTTCGCTAAACAATCATCCACTTCGTTGTCTAATGGCAGAGGTCCGCACTCGCTGGCTGCTGGCTAATGCCAGACACACACCGAAACTCACCCCCAAGCTTTTATATGCTGCAAACTGAGATACTTCACATTAACATATTACTAATAACCGCGAGCTAACTGCGGAATCCGAAAGAGCACACACACTAGAAAGTTAAAGTAAAAGAGAGGATAGATGTCGCTTTTACGCCTACAAAATGTTAAATTATTGACGTCACAATCTCAGAAACACTAGAGGCCTTTATGACAAAAGGTCACTCCCTCACAATTTAACTTCCCATAAAATCTCATTTATTTAAAAAAAAATCCATATTATGTAATAAAATAATGTATGCACAGAAATTAGATATTAAAATTAAGGTTTTTTTGCAATAAATTGCTAAAATCTGCAATATTTTCCCTTGACTATTTTTCAAAGAGTGCAATAAATTTCAGTGACAGATTGGCAGAATTTGCAATTTGATTTGCTATCTTTCAAAATTTGCTGTGTTTTTCAGCAATCATTTTACAAAATTTGGATTAATTTCTCTCAATTCCTAACTGAAATACATTTTTTTCTCAGCAATCGTTTCACGAAAATACATGCTTTTTTCCAAAGATCGTTGGGTGAAATTTGCAATTCATTTTTTCGCTATCAATTGTAAAAATTTGTGTTCTTTTCTGCAATCATTTCACTCTTTATTTCAACAATCGTTTAAATCGAATCATGTTTTATTAACAATCCACTGATGAAATCATCAATTTTTTTGCTGCCACCATTTCTCAAAGTTTGCGACAGTGGCGTAGCTAAGGGGGGCGTCCGCCCCGGGCGCCGAGGCCTAGGGGCACCAAATTGAGAGAAATTGTTATACATCTATATTGGGGTGGGGGCACAAAATTTCTTGCTGGCCCCAGGTGCAAAAAAAAAAAAACAGAGCTACGCTACTGGTTTGCGATGTTTTAAAGAGATAGATTGATGAAAACCATTATGTAGTACTGTGATATTTTGACAAATTTTGCAATATTTTTCTTCGATTGTTTACCAAATTTTACTTTTTTCTGCCACTACTTGTTGAAATTTGCAATATTTTTCAACAATATATTGGGAACATTTGTGATATTTTTTTCTATGATCATTTCATGAAACTATTGAATTTTCCACAATTAATTGCCAAAAATTGTGTTTTTTACTGGCGCCAATTGATGAATTTCAGGGCCATTTGTAGAAGATCATAATATTTTTAGCAATAGATTGGCAAAAGTCCCATTATTTACACATGCTAAACAATGCAGATTATAGAAAAATGGGGATAATAGGAGTGCAAATTATCGATCTTTGACTGTACATTGAAATTTGATTTGTTATGAAAATTAAGGTTTTTTTTCTGCAATTGTCTGATGAAATTTCTGACAATTTGTTGAAGATCGCAATATTTTTTAGCAACAGATTGGCAAAATTCCCGATATTGACTTTTTCTAAGGTACACAGAATGTACAAAATTGTAGACAATGGGTGCATGGATCATCAATCCTTTGCTGTATTTTCATGTCATATTTAAGGGATTTTTTATTATATTTCCAAATGATGCATTTTCAACTGAAATATATTTTGTTATAAGCACCGAAAAAAAAAACCTTAGAAATAAACTTTTTATAAGTTTAATAAGCATTCAGTAGTAACAATTATGCCATGGGATGGGATGAGACAGGGACTCTTAAAAGTTGAAGCATAAAAAAAAGAAAATTATTTGGACAAGAAAAAGAAAGTGGCACAAATAAATCAAGTTTGGGTTCAGAAGGCAGAAAAAATGGCCATTTTGACAAAAACACAATCAAAATAATCCATCTGTAACAGAAATTTATGCTTGGCATAATTGGTGCAAGAGTGTAAGTATGCACATAAGTGGTAGTTTTCTAAATTTCTTCAAGTGGCTTATACATTTTTTGAACAAAAATTTGAGTTAATGAAAACAATGAAAGAAGTATGACATAGAATCAAGACACATTTTAAGATGTATTTATATATGTGTTTGTTCCAATTGAAAAAAAAAAAAAAGAGAGAGAGGGCTACAACATATTAACTAATTGTTAGTGCATAATAAATGCTCCTTCAACTGCTTCAATGTGTCAACTATATAAGATGAAATATGACATTAAAAATAAAATGAAATGTTGTAAGTAGTGTCATTCTTTGTAGACTGTGTAACTTCTAGCATAAGAATACACAAGTAGTACTATTTTCCTAAATGTACGAAAAAAAAAAAAAAAAAAAAACAACTGTTTAAAAATTCAGTGCAAACACAACATCTACGGCTAGCCATATAACACTATGAATATATTATGAATATGCCAGATTCTAGGCTTGTTAAATTCCTTTATTATTTTGGTTGAATTTTGATGAAATTTATATAGAATATCAGTATGCAATAAATTCTTTTAAAAACATTTACGTTCAAATGAATAGAATATAACCAGAGTCTATAAGCAATATATTGTTTTAAATTTAAAGAAAAAAACAATTTATGGTTTTCAAATTTAAATTAAATAATATTTTCCGAACGATTTACAAATAAATAAGCAAATAAAATTATCAGCTATAAATAAAACATTTTGATAATATTTGAAATTACTAATTATCCGAAAAAAAAAAAAAAAAAAAAAAAAAGATCAAATGGCGGTTTTTAGAAATTTTAGCAGATGCGTAATCAAAGAAACTATTTTAACATAATCTTATTTTAGTTAAGAGGTTGGGATAAATAAACTAATTTTTAAATGTTACCTGATTTAATCAAAAAAGACAAAAGACAAGACGCCTAATGCAGGAATGAATCGCGAATTTGTACATCATGATTTTGTGAAAAGGATTCATTCCTTAAATGGAGAGACCCCATTTAGTGATTACCCTAATTAATAATTAAGCTGCTATTTTTATTTATAAAAATTTTCCAATGACAGTATAAATATTACTTTTTTTTATCCCTGTTTATAATTTTAGTTATCAGACCAGACATTATCAGAAACAAGAGTTACCAATAAATTTTTCCTGTTAGTTAATCAAAATCAAATTGTGTCAAAAATTAAACCCGATACTATGTTTAAGTGCTATATTAGCGGATTTTCATTAATGCTATCTATTCCTGCTTTATAAGTAAATATTTTTGAGCATTTCTGTTGCAGATATTTATTGAATGGTTCACTATACTTCGATAAATTCTTTCAAGTCATTCATTTCTTGTGATTCATTCATCATGTTAGCGTGGCTTTACTCTTGTGATAGCATCTAGCGTGTTCCGATATTAAGAATAGCTCATTTTTTTAACCAATTTTCTAACCCATTCCCTTTATTAAAATAAGTTAATGGTAAGTTTTTCTAAAAATTATTTTGTCGTTACTCTTCTTCTAAAAAATTCTACAACTTGTGAGTTGAAGGTATCATGGCACAAAATTTTAAGTGTGGCCATTTTAATTTTCGCTTACATGTACAGTCATTTAAAATACTCGGCACACAGATAAACTGAATATTTTACAAGCCGAATAGTAACTATCAAGCCCAGTACTTTAACGTATTACATTTTATAGATGTTAAATTTTTAAACAATTTTGCATAATATTTGAAACAGATGCTTTCCTTCTCCTAAGCATCATTTTTTATTTTTAGAAGCAAACAATACACTATTAAAATTATCATTTGAGTTATTATTGAACAAAACATATTTAATTTATGAAATTTTAAATTTCATAGCTGTGAATGTAATTTTATTATATTCTAAAAAAAAAATCTTTTAAACTCAAAGGATTTTTTGGAAGAGAAATTTTACTGTCATATAGGTACTACATTTTACTTCTCAGAAAAATATTAAAGTATACAAAAGTACTAAGGTTCAGCAAAATATTAAAGTATCATTAGTATAGAAGATAAAACTACTAGTTAAAATTGTTGAGATTGTAAACGCACATTAACTGTACTTATAGTAAATTATATTATATTACATAAGTGGCAACATTGTTATTGTTGTTAGTTTTATTTTGAGGAAGTTTCTATATTATGTTATGTTACCGAATGTATGTTCTATGTCAGGGTTAGTGAACCTGTGGCATGCGTGCCATGGTTGGCACTTGAGGGGATGTTTTTGGCACGCCATTAATTGAAGTTTCAAATCAAAATTTATTCATGTTCTTCAAAACTCTGCACCTCATTATTATTTTTTTAAATAATGCACATGCTTAGCTGAAAATAGCTTTTTTTTTTTCATAAGTACTAGTGTACTTGTCGTGCCATTAAAGTACTTACAGAGAAATACCCCCCCCCCCCCCACACACACACACATACACACTTTCTCAATTTCGCTCTGCTGACACCAGTAAGAGGGAAGTCTAATAAATATATACACATTTTTTTGCTTTAAACTTTTTCAAACTTCTGCATCATTTAACACATTTTGATCTACATATAAGGCTTCATTTTACTGTTTCTGTAATTTTCTAATTAATTAGTCTGTGAAAATAAGAAAAATATTAAGAAAACTAATAAAGTATGATTTTTTTTTTTTTTTTTTTGACAAGAAAAAAAAAGAATTCGATTGAAAGCATTTGTGAAATGGAATGAAAACTATAATGTCACAATCACACTTTTGAAGATTTTTATCCTTTTATGTGTCAGCTTCATAAAGTGGTAGGAGTAATTTATCTGGCGAACGACTGATTGCTGACGCAGTTCTGTTATTTATGTATGAAACTCAGAAAACTGAGTGGCTAGTCATTTCATTATTATTCTGATTTGCTTTTCTTGCATGATTTTTTTTTTTGTTATTAAAGTATCTTCACTGTTGATTCTGTTAATATAAGACTGATTAGATTAAAACATTAAAGAAGTGTTTATTAAATATGGCCAGTTTGTTTTAAAAAAGAAAAAAAAACAGAAATCAGAAGGTAGTAAAGACTTTCAAGTGTTGGACTGACGGAGAAAATGTGGTATTAATATATATGGTCTGCGTTTTTTGTTCCGGAACTGTGGTCTTGAGCACATCATCGGTAAAATGGCATTATGAAACTAATCACAAATCTCAAAGAAGATACGATGAGCAAAATGAATTCATTGCCAATGCTATTCAAGAGAAAAATCAACTGTCCACATTTATGATTAAATATATCAGCATTTATTATCAAATTACTGTCGCAAGTTTCTCGGCTGCAAATGTCATTGCCCAGCATGATAAACTTTTCTGCAATGGGGAATTTTTGAAGGAAGCCTGGTTAACATGTTGCTTCTTTTTTTGAAAATGAGGATAAAATAGTTTAACAAATTAAAGATATTCCTTTTTTAAGAAATACAGTCAAAGGTAGAATCCTAAAAATGGCAGAAAATGTAAGAGAGCAACAAATATCTTATACAAAGGCTTCTCTTTTCCTTTCACTGTGTCTTGACGAAAGTACAGATGAACTAAATCTGCTTGTTGAGCTGTATTTATACAATATTTTATAAAAATTATGTTAAGGAGGAATTATGATCGTTATTATCACTATCAACTACAACCAAGGATGCAAATATTTGTACAGCAGTTATAAATTCCCTTACTGAAAATGAAATAAACACATCTAAAATAGTTCATGTTACAAGTAGAGATGTAAATTTTCTGGAAAAATATAAGTGGCGGAATTTTTTTTTTTTTTTTTTTTTTTTTTTTTTAATCCCGGAAAAATTGATTTTTCATGATTGTTTCTCCCAAATAAATTATATTTTCTCAGAGAATTTTAAATAATAAACATTTTTTCCCATTTATTTGTATTAAAAGATAATTATTTTTATTTTATATTACGAAATGAAAAGAAAGTAGCAAAGCCTGCTTTTTAAAGTTAGTTTCTTTTCACAGTCTAAGAATTTTTATTAAATGCTATTGTTTGTTATATCATATCTCTGTTGAAATGATTTTTCAGTTACATGTTTAACTACCAATTGACCTAATGTAAAAATCTGAGCCAATATGTCTGCAGTTTGGAATGAAATAAATTATGGCATTCCATTTACATAAGTGTAGATTTTAAGTAAATGATACTAGTTTAAAGAAATTATTGCAATTTTGTCATTATTATGAATATCAGTATTCAAAAATTCCATTGTTTGTTCAAAATATGTATATTTTTACATTATTACATTTTTTTTTCTTACAATTAATTTTATTTCCTTTAAAAAATATGTTTAGTTTTCGTATAGCTTTCCAATCTCAATTCAAAAAAGTTTTGGTATAGCTTTCCAATATCAATTCAAAAAAGTTTTGATTTAGTTTTATAATCTAAATTCAAACAAAACTAGGTTTTAGTTTGGCTTACTCAGGTCTGCAACTAAAAAATATCATAGGATTTATTGACTGTTAGATTTTTACTCACTGAAACCAGAAAAAAAAAATATTTTTTTTAAAAGTTTAATTAAACATATTTTTTTTATTTTTATCCTGAAATCTGGTATTCCATTCTTGAGTAAGAAACCATATTCAATAATGTTTCCATATGGTAATTTTAAATTTCTGAAAGTGGAATTCAAAAGTTATGAAAACAGAACACAATAAATAGAAAATGCTCGCTATTTATGGAATTAACAAAAACAGTTATATACAAAGATAAATTTTTACTGTGCTCATGAATAATGAATCATGAATAATGCAGCATAGCAACGTCATCTGATGAGCGATTTACACCAAAATGTAATGAGCACAAAGTTAATCAAAGATTAACTGAATCTGAAGTTTTATGAAAATACATACATTAGTTCTTGAGATATAGAACTATTGTGGAAATTATGCATAATGCAGCATAGCAGCTCCATTGGTTGGGCGATTTACGCTAATAACTAAACATCTTGAGTTTATATCAAGGTGTAACTGTATCTAAAGTTTTGTGAAACTATGTGCAACAGTTCTTGAGGTAGAATGCCCATAAAGTTTTTTGTCACATACAGACTCACAGAATGACAGATATTTTCCAAAAACCATCAAATCATGTTCAGTACCTTCTAAAACATTTAAATACACCAAAAACGGGAAGTCAAATTTTTCACAAATTCAATACTTCTTGAAAAGAGAGAAAAAAGTAATAAATGCATGCTTCAAATTTTATGTTAAATTTTATATTTACCATTTCCATTAATTGGCATATTATTGAAATAATTTTGCACTTGGATTAATTTTTAAAAAGAGAAGTTGCATTTAATTATATATCTAGATTTTTTTCATGTAATCCTGTTTTTGTGAAATTGTGAACTTCTTGTATATACTTGTACAAAATATAATCAGAATTTGTGAATAAGAAATTATTAGTCTATTTAAGTTCCTATTTAGACATTTTTAATAAGGTTATTTATACATATATACAACTTGACAAGGTTCAATTGCTATATGGCATGACATTTTTGTTCTTCAATTACTGCATTTGCCAAAGATTCAATTTGTAGATTAAACTTTTTTCTGAAATGTACATTTTGAAGAGAAATTTTGCAAAGGGTCTTGTGTTTCAACCAAGAAAAAAAATTGAAGGATCCTTTCAAATCTTCTCAAACAAATTTCTGCTCAGAGATCAGATTACCCACATTAAAATTTTCATGTGAAACACTCAACATAAAAATAAGTAAAATAAAAAGTATGAGAATGTAGCTATTACAAAATTTTCACTATATTATTTCATAAATGAAATTTCAATTTTTCCAGTTCGGAAAAATTGAAAAAAAGCCTTCGGAAAAAACCCGCAAAAAAACGGTTTTTTTCCCAATTTTTCCATTTTTTTTCCGAGCAATCCCATCTCTAGATTTGATATAACTTTCCTTGATTGTTTATTGAAACTCGGTGATTTTTTTTCCTCAATCATTGACAAAGTTTTTCTCAGCAACCGATAGATAAATTTAATGCCCTCCTTTTAATTGATTATTGAAACTAGTAACTTTTACAGAAACTAATTGAAGAGAATCTCAAAATGTTTCTTAGATAAGTGACAAAATTGTTGATATACTATTATTTTCAACACAATCTAACTGATTGGTAAAGTAATCATACGATTTTTTTAAATATTTCCAGCTGAGCAAAAAATTGACCAGGCTGGGAATCGAACCCAGATACTTGGCTTACAAGGCCAATGCTTTACCTGTTAAGCTACCTGGGCGATAGCCAGCTAGGATTTTTTGCTCAGATATCCTTATTCGTTATAACATCTGGTCCGTCATTTAGACAGCTCAACAGAATAGACCGCAGGTAATGGAACTCCATATGACGATGGAGACAGACCAGATGTTATGACCAATAAGGTTATTTAAGCGAAAAATCCTAGCTGGCTATCGCCCAACTAGCTTAACAGGTAAAGCATTAGCCTCGTAAGCCAAGTATCTGGGTTTGATTCCCAGCCTGGTCAATTTTTTGCTCAGCTGGAAATATTAAAAAAATTGTTGATATTTTTGCATGATCGTTAGGGAAATTTGCTTTTTTTCTCAGGACCCCACAAAAATTTCAAATAAACAAATAAATAAATATGTTGTCGGAAGAATTCACACAAATGTACACCTTATTTTAAAAAACCCTTTCCTTCTTCAAGAAACTTTTGAAGTGGCACTAAACCTTCCTAGATAAAGAAGTTGTAATGTACTACACGATTTCACTCATATTTAACACTCATCAAGAAGCTTTCATGTTCAAAATTTTGCCTACTTTTCCAGGTTTTTTTTCTGGAGATTTTTATGCCTGGTGGCTGTTTTTATTTATTTTTTTTTTTTGGAACTGAATGACTCAAGTTCTTGGAAAAATCGGAATAGCAGTCACTTTTGTACTATATATTAATTTATTGTATTTTTATATGTAGGGGTGAGTGGGGTGGTGTGGGACACTTTTTACAGACGAAGAAAATCAATTTTGTTTGATACAAAAACAAAAAAATTCAGTTTATAGAGTGCAAGGTGAAACACTTTTTAATCTCCCTTAACAATATAGAAACATAACATGCAAAAGCTATTTTATAATCAAATAAAATTGTAAGTTTCAAAATGTGCCCCATACCTCACCAGTTACAGGGAGGTATGGGACAGCAGTAAAATAAAGCTTTAAGGCACAATTAGTCTAGTGATGGCTAAATATAAGTACAGTCAAACAGACATTATAGGTTGATAATGTATGTGCCAAAATATAAAATTCCAGTATCTTCATGACTGGAATGAAAATTCGGGATTGTCAGTCAGAGATGATTAAAAGATCATCATTTCAATTTGTTTACATTTTGAAGTAAATGAATAGATTGTCAACGTTATAAATAATATATTATCCTCTTAAAATGTTTGCATCTTAGAAATTTACATTCACTTATTGAAAAAAAGGGGGGGGGGGGGTATTGGACATGTCCCATTCCATCCAGCTTCCGTGTTTTGTGCTGAACTTCTTGTATAAACAAAACTGTTGCTTTTAGGCTTAGTTTAAGTTATGGATGAAATACAATATAATGTACCATAAATAAGGAAACTATTACATCTACACATAACACTACTCAATATAACACAACACTACACTCAACATAAAAATAAATAAAATAAAAAGTATGAAAATGTAGCTATTGCAAAATTTTCAAAATATTATTTCATAAATGAAATTTCAATTTTTCCAGTTCGGAAAAATTGAAAAATAAGCCTTCAGAGAAAAACTGAAAAAAAACTTGTTTTTTCACAATTTTTCTGGTTTTTTCCGAACATTCCCATTTCTAGTTACAAGTGAAGGGGCCCCTCAGTATGGTGGATAATTTTTTTTTTCTTCAAATAAAAGAACATTTTGCAATGCTTATGAAATGAGAACATAAAAATGAATCAACGAAAACAAAAAGCTAACAGCGTTCCTTAACATTTTTTGCTATATATATTTTTTTATATTTGCCAATGTTTTCTTTATGCATTTTTATATACTTATAAAACAATAATTTCCTATTTAACAGTATGTGTAAAAAATATATTATACAGATATTTGTTGTATTTTTTTTTAATATTTATTTTATGTTTGTATGTCTGTTTTAAGATAAAATTACATCCAATATAAAACTATCAGCAGCCTTAAAATGCCAAAATCAATGCCATGTATTACCATAATTTTTACAATCATTTGGTAAGTTGTTTTGATTAGAGTTTATTTTTTTCGATTACTATATTTATTTCTTATATATTACCATATTGATGTGATTATGTAATTAATTTTATCATGTGATAAGACGTTTCGATTAGACTTTTTAATATGATACATTATTCAATTTAATGTGTATGTTGGTAATAACTTCAGCTATGTTATCCATATTTACTGTAATCTAATAATATTAAACTAAATAGTTTTGATTCATTATTATTATTTTTTGACGGGGGAATTGCAGGAAGGGGGGGTGGCACACTATGGTCATTTGAAAAAAATTTTGAACAAAATTGACACACGGCATGAAAAGGTTCGCCGACCCTGTTCTATGTGTAGTCTTTAGATATAAAGGATTGTGATGTTTTTCATCAGGCTCTGATTTATTATTATAGCTCAAAAAAAAAAAAAAATCAAATAATAGACTTTGCTTAAATTTATGACAGACGAGGGATTTTTTTTTTTTTAATTGGGGGAGAACATTTGGCCTAAACGATGTTTTTTCCATCACATAGATTTTGAATAGGGCTGAGCCGAACATTCGATATCTATTCAGTTATACTACTGAATATCAAACTATTTAGTCTGCTCAACCTAAAACATGCAGCCAAGACGATTACTTAGAAAATCCTTAAAATATTTTTTAAACCTTATACCAGTTGTACTCTTATTTACAAATAATTAAGGAACTCAAAATAATTAAGCAGAATCATCTTTAAACAAAAGAGAATGCATTTATATTTATTTGCTGTTTTAAAAGTATGTGTAGACTCCCTCAAATCCACACAGTTTCAGACCAGAAGTATTGCAGATTTTAGAATTTTGCAGATTTCTGGTCATTGCTTTGTTTACAATTTTTTAACAATAATTTCAATGTAATTAGAAATGCAATTGAAACTATAATGCATGCTTACAATATAATAAAATATTAAAATAAGTAATAAACTAAAATAATAAAAATTTAGATAATTTTAATGTATTTAACATATTAAAAGCAAATGTCAAGTTAACAATCAATAATGTAAGATTAAATATTCATTACAAAGACAAAATGTGTTTTTCCTAAATTATTTAATGAAACTTATCTCATAACGGTACATTACTGATTCACATCAAAATCATAAAAACAGGAAGTTTTAATTCAGGGTTAACCAGACTTAATAACAAAATAAACTTGGAAATGTATTTGGTAAGAAGATTGCAATTACCATTCATATCAGCACTACCTTGAATTTTTTTTGAGAAATCAATTTATTTTTTTTTCATGAAAAAAAAAATTCAGTAATATTAACAAAAATTACAAATTTAAATATGTATATAATTGATGTAAAACTAAATAAGTCAAATTTTGTCCCTCTATATAAACTGAATGTATCATTATTTTCATCCCTCAATTATGTGCGGATTTGAGGGAGTCTACTGTAACCTTTAATGATGATCTTCATAAGAGTTAATGATATACAAATGCAAACATTTCCTGTTAAAATAATCAGTTTCTTTCTTTTTCACAAACCAGTTGTTTCAAAATGAAATGAAAAAACTATCAGAGGTAATAATGGGCATCAATGATAACTCATTGTTATAAAACATCACCATTACCCTCCTTGAGCACAACTGTCTGTCATTTTGTGAAGTTTCTGTAAGCAATGTTAAGTCTCACAAGTCATAATTGTGGTCATTTCAGATGTCTGAGACATTTTTCAGTGGGAAGGATTTTTGCAATTCTGGAAAGAGCACTTTGAAATTCCAGAGAGAGGTAGAACCTCTCGGCGATTCATAAGCTTAAAGTCCTAAAGGTTCTGGGGACACATTTCGATGCTTCGAGGAGGGAAGCATCCTTTAAATTTGACGCTAATCAGTGTAATAAAAGTTTCAGATGTTCTTTGTATTATTTTGAATTTATACAAAAATTATGATTTTCCCCCATAGTTCCTTAACTGCATTCATGAATAAAAACAAAATTACAATGCTAGATAAATACATTAAAAAATCTGTCCTTCAAAATCCATTTATTGATTATAAAATGGCTCCAGTTGAAATATTAAATAGCAAAAATTGCCATTACTTTGTAAAAACCCAAGTGAACATCAAAACCTTCCAATATCCCTCTGTTCTTTCCCCAAATATCAACGAGACTCGAAATAAAAGAATTTAAGCATGAAAGAAACATTGATCTCCGAAAAAATCTCCAGATTTATCGTAAGATCTCTCTATATCGAATAGCCAACCTTGGCAAAGAATCTGTATGATTTAAAGAAATATGTACAAATTTTCTGTTGCAAGGAAATCTGCTCTTTTAAATTTGTCAACAAACTTTTCTGCGCTACTTTCTTATTTCTTGCTCAATGATTGACGAAAACTTTTTTTGAGCTGAAAAGACATCATCAGCATGTTTTAAAACAGAATATAAATCATACTTCAGATTTTTTAAGGTAATTTAAAAGGAACAATAAAAGTTCACAAATAACGAATTCAAGAATACCCTTACGAAAATAGCTTTTAGCGTTCTATAGAATAATTTTCATAGAATTATGGCCCATTTTTCTATATGCTAGATTAAAAGCTATTGAAATATCTGTAGAGCAGAAATTTCTATTAAACACCTTTTCTCTACCGGTATTTCGATTAATCTTTTACAGTTATTTCTACAGCTTTTAAACTAGCTTATAGAAAAAAGGGCTATAGTTCTGTAGGATTCTATAAAGTTTTTTCTATAGAATTCTAAAAGACATTTTCGTGTGGGCAGCTTTACTTTTATTAATTCCAGTTAGAGCATTACATTATAATATTGTTTGACATAAAATTATAAAATGAACAAAGATAAGGATCTCGAAAATGGTTTTTAGAGTTCTATAGAATAATTTTTATAGAATCTTATAGAAATATGGCCTGTTTTTCTATATGCTAGATTAAAAGCTACAGAAATGTCTGTAGAGCAGAAATTTCTATTAAACACTTTTTCTCTACAGGTATTTCTATAACTTATAAACTAGCTTATAGAAAAACGGACCGTAATTCTATAGGATTCTTTAAAACTTTTCCTAGGGAATTCTAAAAGATTTTTTCGTAAGGATAGAGTTACTTTTATTAATTCCAACCATCACAATACATTAGAATATTGTTTGACATAAAATTATAAAATGAACAAAGATAAAGTCTCGAAACTGAATCAGTGTGTCGTTAATGCATTTGCATAAACTGGTCTTTTCCCTTAACTGTCAGCGCGAGTTGGACCCACCAAACCCCATTTCAATGTCAGCAGGTATGCTTGTATGCTTATTCTTCAAAAACAGTCAAATGTTTCCATTTAAGGGGTGATTTCGTGTTCACTCAAAACTTGCCAGGAAGTAAACACAATTTCAAAATGTTCCATTTTAAATAGGTTTCAAGTTTTAGGATGTATGTAGTACAAGCAGAATTTGCCCGCTACTCTAGTTGGTTTCTCTGAAGAAATCTGGAATCAGACGAAATACATCTTGCGAAAATTAGAAAAAATATTCTTAATATCTAATCAAACATCTATAATTGTTGTTTTATTAATATAAACTTTCATTATCCTGGTCAAAGTCAATGTTGTCGACATAATAGACAAAACAGCTCTAAAATAATTGAAGTGTCTGTGTTTAACTATTTTTTAGTGTCCTATCTTGAATTTCTCGCTTCTACCTAAACTTGATGCTGAGAAATGGCGAAATACCTCAGAAACGCTGAGGAATATAATTTGAAATAATGGTCAGACAACTTTCCAATGATATATCACATGAGGGATGGAAGCTAAATGTAGAAAATTGTCCCTTCCCCCAGATTTCCAAATATCACGTCTCAGCAGTATGAAACATTCCCCTCTCTTTAAAATTTTCTAACATAATGACTAATATTCATCAGAGGGTACCATTATAAAAATCTGATCTGTAATGATAGAACAATACAATTACAATTTTTTTAAACTGTTTTTGGGAGGGGGATGAGAGAAACTGAGGTGATGGAAGAAAAGTTCATACTATGAAAGAACGAACCGATGGCTTTCCGATTTTTTTTGAGTAATACTGATTTTCGTTATTTCTAAGATAGACCACTTTTACAGATTCCATTGTAATATATTTAAATTCTTCACAGGTACACTACAGAGTGAAAACGTTATAAGAGTTTGAGGTGATACAGTTAAATCGGAATATGTTTATGATGGAAATATGCCTTCAACAAAAAAGTTTATAGCCTAGGCAAAAAATGTAACTTTGAATTATTCCGTTTAAGATTATACCATTCAACAACTGTCTAAAATGGAATTTTTCATGGGATCTTTGTGATTCCGATTTTGTAGTTTTGAATGTTGTTGATTGTGCGATTCATGAATCCAGATACTCCGTTTAAGGGGGGGGGGGTCCACGATATCCACTTGGAAATGCCACTGATTACATTATTTATATACATTATAAATTATATTAAATGACGCAGAATGTTCAACAATAAGCATTAACATTAGATTAAATAAATATTGTAATCCGGAGAATTTCTTACTAAACACATTTGCATCGCCACAAAAACAATTTATTTTCTCTCTATTCTTTGTAAAATGTAACTTTATTCCCTTATATATTAGATAGAACTAGTTATAGAAGATCATTAGATGGAATTATCTCCTAAAGTTTTCCTTAAATTGTATTTATAATAAGTTATTTATTTGTAAAATGTTGCTATTTATTTTATTTAAGATTTAATCTTTATACTGTTAGGAAAAGCATCTGACACACCTTTGATTCCGCTAACTTCAGATAATTGGGATTCTACTGCAGTTTTTAATACTATGGTGGGAATTTCATTACAACTATTTTCTACGTTGATAATAAATTTTCGTGATAAGTTTATTTAAATTTTTTAAGGAAATGTAAAAACTGATATTAATTTCTTTTATTTTATTGCAGATGCATAAAACCATTAATCTAACACATCACGTCACTCAAAATATTTTCAATGTTTAAAGCAAATGCAGCAAAATATTTCTTATCAGAACTTTTTGAAAAAAAGCAGCTTCTAACGCACAACCAGGAAAACCTTTTTTGTGAGCTATGCAAGGTTTTCTGCCAAAACAGTCATTTTTGTGTGAGGTATGCAACAAAGAATTGTATTACAAGAGCTATTTAAGCAGGCATCTGTTAACTCATACTGGTGAGAAACCTTTTGAATGTGAGGTATGCAACAAGAATTTCTCTCAAAAGGGCCATTTAAGCAGCCATCTGTTAACTCATGCTGGTGAGAAACCGTTTGTGTGTGATATATGCAATAAGAAATTCTCTCGAAACGATAGTTTAAGCAGGCATCTGTTAACTCATACTGGTGAGAAACCGTTTGTGTGTGATATCTGCCACAAGAAATTCTCTGAAAAGAGTGCTTTAAAGAGGCATCTGTTAATTCATACTGGTGAAAAACCTTTTGAATGTGAGGTATGCAGGAAGAAATTCTCTCAAAAGAGTACTTTAAACAGCCATCTCTTAACTCATACTGGTGAGAAACCGTTTGTGTGTGATATCTGCCACAAGAAATTCTTTGAAATTAGTGCTTTAAAGAAGCATCTGTTAATTCAATCTGGTAAGAAACCATTTCTTTGTGAGCTATGCAAAAAAAATTCTCGCAAAAGGGTATTTTAAACAGCCATCTGTTAACTCATACTGGTGAGAAACCATTTGTGTGTGATATATGCAACAAGAAATTCTCTCTAAAGAGTACTTTAAACAGCCATCTCTTAACTCATACTGGTGAGAAACCGTTTGTGTGTGATATATGCAACAAGAAATTCTCTCGAAAGGGCTATTTAAGCAGACATTTGTTAAATCATACCGGTGAGGAATCTTGCATGCAAAATATGAAAGAATAAATTTTCTCAAATGTGTAATTCAAGCAAGCATCTGTCAACTCATTATGGTAAGAAACCTTTTGTGAGTTTGATATGCAACTAAAATTTTTCTCAGAGTTATTCCTTAGTTCATATTGAAGAGAAACATTTTGTGCGAGAGATATGTGTTACAAGATTTTTTCAAAAGCTTTGTTTAAGGAAGCATCTGTTAATGTCATACTAACGAAAAATATTTTATGAATGATAAAAAAAATAAATTCCAAAAAAGCTTTCTGTGCTATATTTTCTTCCTGCAATATGTTGATTGAAGTTAACTAATCGTAGCATATTCCAGATGTAAAGAAATATTTCTTTCTGTTTGTTACAGTGCTCAAAAAAAAACAGTGAACAACAAAAATTTGACTATTTAAACCATTAAATTTCCAGATCAGGAGATATAACTTGAGCCCTAGCAAGTATCATTTTATTTTAATTACAAATCTCTACTTTTTTACACTTATAAATCTAAGATTTTATAGTGATTGATAGAATTTAAATTAAAAAAAACTTTTTTAATTCTGGTTTTTCACAATAAAGTTCTTTGATGTTAAAATTGATTTTATTGTCAATGTTTAAGCTGAAAATATTATTTTTGAAATAGGTATGTCCCCGAGACTTACTCATAATATTGCAAAATTGTGTGTTAATGTGTTTAATACACTGTTTGTTATTTTGAAAGATAGAAACCGTCTGATGATATTTTAAATATAAGTAAAAGATGGTAAAAGTATTTTAAAATTACGCTTTTCTCATCAGGCTTATATTAAAATAAAGTATTCTAATTTAATTGTCATGTCATTACTGATACCTTATGTAATCTTTTACGTTCCTTAAATTAAAGATTGTTTAATCTGATTGTTTATTCGTATGGGAATAACAGGCTGGTGGGATTTTCAAATGTCAATAAATATTGGGAAAAATTAGAATGAAATATTTGCTTACCACAATCAATTCAATCTCTAAAACTTTCCATCATACTTAAAAAATGTTTGACATCGGTATACCTCACGCCCATCTGACTATGACTTAACTCTTTCCAATTACGCAGATTGCCATGTAATGGATGTGAGATACTGAGATTTATTATGCCACAATTGTTAATCAAAATGAATTATGCTATAGTCAATCAGGGTACTTTTCCTTCACTTTTACAAAACTTTGATCCATTATGTCATGATGGAACCTTCATGAATTATTTATAATGAGCTGCAAACACACACTAGTGCATCTGTCTCCATTTTTGAGATCAAAACTTTACCGCTAATTCAAATGATAAAGCAAATTTAATCTTTTTTTTCTCACTCGTCGTCCAAAGTTAGCCTGATTGACTGTAGCATTTGTTGTTTGTTCAGTAAAGATCCTCAGGTACTACTTGTTTATCGCTTCGACGAAAAATCTATCGCCTAACTATAAAATTACATACCAATAATGGATGATTGTAAATGTCACATTCACTTGACATTAACTACGTTACATTTGTTTGTTATGTCATCAAGTCATATTTAATTCAATTTTTTATTTGTATTTTTGATTATGTTTTGCTAATTTATTTGTTCTTCCGTTTTTAAATATAAATATTGCATTAATATATAAACTTTGGCGAAATGGGTCGACGGGATAAACAAGAAGTACTGATAAATTAATTTCAAAATAAGTTCTCAAAGTAATTTCATGTTATAATATGGTTTATGCGGATAATAATTTGTGGTTTTATTTTTCATTATTTGAAGAAGTAATGTAATGAAACAAGTACCAATTTCTGAGGCTTTCTGAAACATGTTTTCTGTAGAACAGGGGGTTCAAAGTATTTGTTATATCCCATACAACACACGTTATCTATAAGACGTCGACTTATAGTATGAATACGTCTATAACCTCCATAATGTTATTTAGATGTGTATATCAGTAAATAAACAGATGTCGATCTGACATTTCCAATTTAGATTTCTATGAGACGTCTGTGACCTGCAACAGACGATCTGTGGCTTTCACTCTTGGGTCATTCCATGTCAAGTTGGAG